>CAUDLX010000215.1:125000-127500 GCA_958450335.1 Hibiscus tridactylites
ATCGGGGTGAACCAGGCCCTTGGGTGGGGGAGCCTCGGCCACCATCGGAAAGATGCGGGCACTAGGGTGCGGGAGCCTCGGACACCATCGGGTGAACCAGGCACCTTGGGTGCGGGAGCCTCGGTCACCATCGGGAGGATGCCAGCACTACGGTGCGGGAGCCTCGGTCACCATCGGGAAGATGCGGGCACTAGTGTGCGGGAGCCTCGGACACCATCGGGTGAACCGGGCCCTTGGGTGCGGGAGCCTCGGTCACCATCGGGAGGATGCCGGCACTACGGTGGGGAAGCCTCGGACACCATCGGGTGAACCAGGCCCTTGGGTGCGGGAGCCTCGGTCACCATCGGGAGGATGCCGGCACTACGGTGGGGAAGCCTCGGACACCATCGGGTGAACCAGGCCCTTGGGTGCGGGAGCCTCGGTCACCATCGGGAGGATGCGGGCACAAGGGTGCGGAAGCCTCGCACACCATCGGGGTGAACCAGGCCCTTGGGTGGGGGAGCCTCGGTCACCATCGGGAGGATGCCGGCACAAGGGTGCGGAATCCTCGCACACCATCGGGGTGAACCAGGCCCTTGGGTGCGGGAGCCTCGGTCACCATCGGGAGGATGTCGGCACAAGGGTGCTGAAGCCTCGCACACCATCGGGGTGAACCAGGCCCTTGGGTGGGGGAGCCTCGGTCACCATCGGGAAGATGCGGGCACTAGGGTGCGGGAGGCCCGCACACCATCGGGTGGGAGCCCCGCACACCATCGGGCGGGAGCCCCGCACACCATCGGGCGGGAGCTACGCACACCATCGGGTGGGAGCCCCGCACACCATCGGGCGGCAGCCCCGCACACCATCGGGCGGGAGCCCCGCACACCATCGGGACTCCTCGGTCGTGTCCCCATTTCAGACATATCAATGTCTACTGGGAGCATAGTGGGAAAGTTTTTTTAGCTCTATAGGGGGGGAGCGTTGCTGGGCATCCTCGAGGCACCCAGGGGTTTGAAGCGGCATATGGTGCGGCCCGCCCCACGGCCTAGCCCCATGACCGGAGATCCCCCTCCACCGCCGGCAAGGTTCCCGGCGGTGCTCCGGCGAGTCTCCGGCGAACTTTCCGGCGAGGCTAAAAGAAGGCAACATGAGGCTAAAAGAAGGCAAAACGACCCTCCCCCACTCCGTCCCTCCCCTCCCCTCTCCCTCCATGGGGAAAATTCGATATAACTAATGTCTCGGTCGGCCGGAAAGCTTCCACGGTGGGTGGCCTTTAGGCCAAAAATCGCGATCGTCCCTCCCGATTGCCTCACAATTTGGAAAACATGGGTGAAGATAAAAGAATGACGGCTTGGTTACGGGAACAATTCCCCGAGTTGCCCCTTCGTAAAATAGCACTCCCAAGTGTAGGGAGGCTCGAACAACATCGGGCGGTCGAAGGCCCTACGGTGCGGAAGCCCCGCACACCATTGGGAGGTCCAAGGCCCTTGGGTGGGCACCATCAAGGTGCTTAGAGAAGGTGTCCCCATTTCAGACATGGCACCCACGGGGCCCTTAGAGTGCGGCAGCCAAGCACCCCATCGGTGGGATGAACGCTCCAGGGTGTGGGAGCCTCGCACACCATCCGGGTGAACCAGGCCCTTGGGTGCGGGAGCCTCGCACACCATTGGGAGGATGCCGACACTAGGGTGCGGAATCCCCGCACACCATCGGGAGGTCCTAGGCCCTTGGGTGCAGGAGCCTCGCACACCATCGGGAGGTCGTAGGCCCTTGGGTGCAGGAGCCTCGCACACCATCGGGCGGTCCTAGGCCCTTGGGTGCAGGAGCCTCGCACACCATCGGGTGACCAGGCCCTTGGGTGCTGGAGCCTCGCACATCATCGGGAGGTCCTAGGCCCTTGGGCGCGGGAGCCTCGCACACCATCGGGTGACCAGGCCCTTGGGTGCGGGAGCCTCGCACACCATCGGGAGGATGCCGACACTAGGGTGCGGAATCCCCGCACACCATCGGGAGGTCCTAGGCCCTTGGGTGCAGGAGCCTCGCACACCATCGGGAGGTCGTAGGCCCTTGGGTGCAGGAGCCTCGCACACCATCGGGAGGTCCTAGGCCCTTGGGTGCGGGAGCCTCGCACACCATCGGGAGGTCCTAGGCCCTTGGGTGCGGGAGCCTCGCACACCATCGGGTGACCAGGCCCTTGGGTGCTGGAGCCTCGCACACCATCGGGAGGATGCCGACACTATGGTGCGGGAGCCCCGCACACCATCGGGAGGTCCTAGGCCCTTGGGTGCAGGAGCCTCGCACACCATCGGGAGGTCCTAGGCCCTTGGGTGCGGGAGCCACGCACACCATCGGGTGACCAGGCCCTTGGGTGCGGGAGCCTCGCACACCATCGGGAGGATGCCGACACTATGGTGCGGAATCCCCGCACACCATCGGGAGGTCCTAGGCCCTTGGGTGCGGGAGCCTCGCACACCATCGGGTGACCAGGCCCTTGGGTGCGGGAGCCTCGCACACCATCGGG
>CAUDLX010000215.1:157500-160000 GCA_958450335.1 Hibiscus tridactylites
GATGCCAGCACTACGGTGCGGGAGCCTCGGTCACCATCGGGAAGATGCGGGCACTAGTGTGCGGGAGCCTCGGACACCATCGGGTGAACCGGGCCCTTGGGTGCGGGAGCCTCGGTCACCATCGGGAGGATGCCGGCACTACGGTGG
Source organism: Hibiscus tridactylites (assembly GCA_958450335.1). Classification (NCBI taxonomy): domain Eukaryota; kingdom Viridiplantae; phylum Streptophyta; class Magnoliopsida; order Malvales; family Malvaceae; genus Hibiscus; species Hibiscus tridactylites. The sequence goes on from CAUDLX010000215.1 coordinate 157,648, forward strand.
GGAAGCCTCGGACACCATCGGGTGAACCAGGCCCTTGGGTGCGGGAGCCTCGGTCACCATCGGGAGGATGCCGGCACTACGGTGGGGAAGCCTCGGACACCATCGGGTGAACCAGGCCCTTGGGTGCGGGAGCCTCGGTCACCATCGGGAGGATGCGGGCACAAGGGTGCGGAAGCCTCGCACACCATCGGGGTGAACCAGGCCCTTGGGTGGGGGAGCCTCGGTCACCATCGGGAGGATGCCGGCACAAGGGTGCGGAAGCCTCGCACACCATCGGGGTGAACCAGGCCCTTGGGTGCGGGAGCCTCGGTCACCATCGGGAGGATGTCGGCACAAGGGTGCTGAAGCCTCGCACACCATCGGGGTGAACCAGGCCCTTGGGTGGGGGAGCCTCGGTCACCATCGGGAAGATGCGGGCACTAGGGTGCGGGAGGCCCGCACACCATCGGGTGGGAGCCCCGCACACCATCGGGCGGGAGCCCCGCACACCATCGGGCGGGAGCTACGCACACCATCGGGTGGGAGCCCCGCACACCATCGGGCGGCAGCCCCGCACACCATCGGGCGGGAGCCCCGCACACCATCGGGACTCCTCGGTCGTGTCCCCATTTCAGACATATCAATGTCTACTGGGAGCATAGTGTGAAAGTTTTTTTAGCTCTATAGGGGGGGAGCGTTGCTGGGCATCCTCGAGGCACCCAGGGGTTTGAAGCGGCATATGGTGCGGCCCGCCCCACGGCCTAGCCCCATGACCGGAGATCCCCCTCCACCGCCGGCAAGGTTCCCGGCGGTGCTCCGGCGAGTCTCCGGCGAACTTTCCGGCGAGGCTAAAAGAAGGCAACATGAGGCTAAAAGAAGGCAAAACGACCCTCCCCCACTCCGTCCCTCCCCTCCCCTCTCCCTCCATGGGGAAAATTCGATATAACTAATGTCTCGGTCGGCCGGAAAGCTTCCACGGTGGGTGGCCTTTAGGCCAAAAATCGCGATCGTCCCTCCCGATTGCCTCACAATTTGGAAAACATGGGTGAAGATAAAAGAATGACGGCTTGGTTACGGGAACAATTCCCCGAGTTGCCCCTTCGTAAAATAGCACTCCCAAGTGTAGGGAGGCTCGAACAACATCGGGCGGTCGAAGGCCCTACGGTGCGGAAGCCCCGCACACCATTGGGAGGTCCAAGGCCCTTGGGTGGGCACCATCAAGGTGCTTAGAGAAGGTGTCCCCATTTCAGACATGGCACCCACGGGGCCCTTAGAGTGCGGCAGCCAAGCACCCCATCGGTGGGATGAACGCTCCAGGGTGTGGGAGCCTCGCACACCATCCGGGTGAACCAGGCCCTTGGGTGCGGGAGCCTCGCACACCATCGGGAGGATGCCGACACTAGGGTGCGGAATCCCCGCACACCATCGGGAGGTCCTAGGCCCTTGGGTGCAGGAGCCTCGCACACCATCGGGAGGTCGTAGGCCCTTGGGTGCAGGAGCCTCGCACACCATCGGGCGGTCCTAGGCCCTTGGGTGCAGGAGCCTCGCACACCATCGGGTGACCAGGCCCTTGGGTGCTGGAGCCTCGCACATCATCGGGAGGTCCTAGGCCCTTGGGCGCGGGAGCCTCGCACACCATCGGGTGACCAGGCCCTTGGGTGCGGGAGCCTCGCACACCATCGGGAGGATGCCGACACTAGGGTGCGGAATCCCCGCACACCATCGGGAGGTCCTAGGCCCTTGGGTGCAGGAGCCTCGCACACCATCGGGAGGTCGTAGGCCCTTGGGTGCAGGAGCCTCGCACACCATCGGGAGGTCCTAGGCCCTTGGGTGCGGGAGCCTCGCACACCATCGGGAGGTCCTAGGCCCTTGGGTGCGGGAGCCTCGCACACCATCGGGTGACCAGGCCCTTGGGTGCTGGAGCCTCGCACACCATCGGGAGGATGCCGACACTATGGTGCGGGAGCCCCGCACACCATCGGGAGGTCCTAGGCCCTTGGGTGCAGGAGCCTCGCACACCATCGGGAGGTCCTAGGCCCTTGGGTGCGGGAGCCACGCACACCATCGGGTGACCAGGCCCTTGGGTGCGGGAGCCTCGCACACCATCGGGAGGATGCCGACACTATGGTGCGGAATCCCCGCACACCATCGGGAGGTCCTAGGCCCTTGGGTGCGGGAGCCTCGCACACCATCGGGTGACCAGGCCCTTGGGTGCGGGAGCCTCGCACACCATCGGGAGGTCCTAGGCCCTTGGGTGCGGGAGCCTCGCACACCATCGGGAGGATGCCGACACTAGGGTGCGGAATCCCCGCACACCATCGGGAGGTCCTAGGCCCTTGGGTGCAGGAGCCTCGCACACCATCGGGTGACCAGG
>CAUDLX010000215.1:200000-202500 GCA_958450335.1 Hibiscus tridactylites
GCCAGCACTACGGTGCGGGAGCCTCGGTCACCATCGGGAAGATGCGGGCACTAGTGTGCGGGAGCCTCGGACACCATCGGGTGAACCGGGCCCTTGGGTGCGGGAGCCTCGGTCACCATCGGGAGGATGCCGGCACTACGGTGGGGAAGCCTCGGACACCATCGGGTGAACCAGGCCCTTGGGTGCGGGAGCCTCGGTCACCATCGGGAGGATGCCGGCACTACGGTGGGGAAGCCTCGGACACCATCGGGTGAACCAGGCCCTTGGGTGCGGGAGCCTCGGTCACCATCGGGAGGATGCGGGCACAAGGGTGCGGAAGCCTCGCACACCATCGGGGTGAACCAGGCCCTTGGGTGGGGGAGCCTCGGTCACCATCGGGAGGATGCCGGCACAAGGGTGCGGAAGCCTCGCACACCATCGGGGTGAACCAGGCCCTTGGGTGCGGGAGCCTCGGTCACCATCGGGAGGATGTCGGCACAAGGGTGCTGAAGCCTCGCACACCATCGGGGTGAACCAGGCCCTTGGGTGGGGGAGCCTCGGTCACCATCGGGAAGATGCGGGCACTAGGGTGCGGGAGGCCCGCACACCATCGGGTGGGAGCCCCGCACACCATCGGGCGGGAGCCCCGCACACCATCGGGCGGGAGCTACGCACACCATCGGGTGGGAGCCCCGCACACCATCGGGCGGCAGCCCCGCACACCATCGGGCGGGAGCCCCGCACACCATCGGGACTCCTCGGTCGTGTCCCCATTTCAGACATATCAATGTCTACTGGGAGCATAGTGGGAAAGTTTTTTTAGCTCTATAGGGGGGGAGCGTTGCTGGGCATCCTCGAGGCACCCAGGGGTTTGAAGCGGCATATGGTGCGGCCCGCCCCACGGCCTAGCCCCATGACCGGAGATCCCCCTCCACCGCCGGCAAGGTTCCCGGCGGTGCTCCGGCGAGTCTCCGGCGAACTTTCCGGCGAGGCTAAAAGAAGGCAACATGAGGCTAAAAGAAGGCAAAACGACCCTCCCCCACTCCGTCCCTCCCCTCCCCTCTCCCTCCATGGGGAAAATTCGATATAACTAATGTCTCGGTCGGCCGGAAAGCTTCCACGGTGGGTGGCCTTTAGGCCAAAAATCGCGATCGTCCCTCCCGATTGCCTCACAATTTGGAAAACATGGGTGAAGATAAAAGAATGACGGCTTGGTTACGGGAACAATTCCCCGAGTTGCCCCTTCGTAAAATAGCACTCCCAAGTGTAGGGAGGCTCGAACAACATCGGGCGGTCGAAGGCCCTACGGTGCGGAAGCCCCGCACACCATTGGGAGGTCCAAGGCCCTTGGGTGGGCACCATCAAGGTGCTTAGAGAAGGTGTCCCCATTTCAGACATGGCACCCACGGGGCCCTTAGAGTGCGGCAGCCAAGCACCCCATCGGTGGGATGAACGCTCCAGGGTGTGGGAGCCTCGCACACCATCCGGGTGAACCAGGCCCTTGGGTGCGGGAGCCTCGCACACCATCGGGAGGATGCCGACACTAGGGTGCGGAATCCCCGCACACCATCGGGAGGTCCTAGGCCCTTGGGTGCAGGAGCCTCGCACACCATCGGGAGGTCGTAGGCCCTTGGGTGCAGGAGCCTCGCACACCATCGGGCGGTCCTAGGCCCTTGGGTGCAGGAGCCTCGCACACCATCGGGTGACCAGGCCCTTGGGTGCTGGAGCCTCGCACATCATCGGGAGGTCCTAGGCCCTTGGGCGCGGGAGCCTCGCACACCATCGGGTGACCAGGCCCTTGGGTGCGGGAGCCTCGCACACCATCGGGAGGATGCCGACACTAGGGTGCGGAATCCCCGCACACCATCGGGAGGTCCTAGGCCCTTGGGTGCAGGAGCCTCACACACCATCGGGAGGTCGTAGGCCCTTGGGTGCAGGAGCCTCGCACACCATCGGGAGGTCCTAGGCCCTTGGGTGCGGGAGCCTCGCACACCATCGGGAGGTCCTAGGCCCTTGGGTGCGGGAGCCTCGCACACCATCGGGTGACCAGGCCCTTGGGTGCTGGAGCCTCGCACACCATCGGGAGGATGCCGACACTATGGTGCGGGAGCCCCGCACACCATCGGGAGGTCCTAGGCCCTTGGGTGCAGGAGCCTCGCACACCATCGGGAGGTCCTAGGCCCTTGGGTGCGGGAGCCACGCACACCATCGGGTGACCAGGCCCTTGGGTGCGGGAGCCTCGCACACCATCGGGAGGATGCCGACACTATGGTGCGGAATCCCCGCACACCATCGGGAGGTCCTAGGCCCTTGGGTGCGGGAGCCTCGCACACCATCGGGTGACCAGGCCCTTGGGTGCGGGAGCCTCGCACACCATCGGGAGGTCCTAGGCCCTTGGGTGCGGGAGCCTCGCACACCATCGGGAGGATGCCGACACTAGGGTGCGGAATCCCCGCACACCATCGGGAGGTCCTAGGCCCTTGGGTGCAGGAGCCTCGCACACCATCGGGTGACCAGGCCC
>CAUDLX010000216.1:10000-12500 GCA_958450335.1 Hibiscus tridactylites
GAAGCCTCGCACACCATCGGGGTGAACCAGGCCCTTGGGTGGGGGAGCCTCGGCCACCATCGGAAAGATGCGGGCACTAGGGTGCGGGAGCCTCGGACACCATCGGGTGAACCAGGCACCTTGGGTGCGGGAGCCTCGGTCACCATCGGGAGGATGCCAGCACTACGGTGCGGGAGCCTCGGTCACCATCGGGAAGATGCGGGCACTAGTGTGCGGGAGCCTCGGACACCATCGGGTGAACCGGGCCCTTGGGTGCGGGAGCCTCGGTCACCATCGGGAGGATGCCGGCACTACGGTGGGGAAGCCTCGGACACCATCGGGTGAACCAGGCCCTTGGGTGCGGGAGCCTCGGTCACCATCGGGAGGATGCCGGCACTACGGTGGGGAAGCCTCGGACACCATCGGGTGAACCAGGCCCTTGGGTGCGGGAGCCTCGGTCACCATCGGGAGGATGCGGGCACAAGGGTGCGGAAGCCTCGCACACCATCGGGGTGAACCAGGCCCTTGGGTGGGGGAGCCTCGGTCACCATCGGGAGGATGCCGGCACAAGGGTGCGGAAGCCTCGCACACCATCGGGGTGAACCAGGCCCTTGGGTGCGGGAGCCTCGGTCACCATCGGGAGGATGTCGGCACAAGGGTGCTGAAGCCTCGCACACCATCGGGGTGAACCAGGCCCTTGGGTGGGGGAGCCTCGGTCACCATCGGGAAGATGCGGGCACTAGGGTGCGGGAGGCCCGCACACCATCGGGTGGGAGCCCCGCACACCATCGGGCGGGAGCCCCGCACACCATCGGGCGGGAGCTACGCACACCATCGGGTGGGAGCCCCGCACACCATCGGGCGGCAGCCCCGCACACCATCGGGCGGGAGCCCCGCACACCATCGGGACTCCTCGGTCGTGTCCCCATTTCAGACATATCAATGTCTACTGGGAGCATAGTGGGAAAGTTTTTTTAGCTCTATAGGGGGGGAGCGTTGCTGGGCATCCTCGAGGCACCCAGGGGTTTGAAGCGGCATATGGTGGGGCCCGCCCCACGGCCTAGCCCCATGACCGGAGATCCCCCTCCACCGCCGGCAAGGTTCCCGGCGGTGCTCCGGCGAGTCTCCGGCGAACTTTCCGGCGAGGCTAAAAGAAGGCAACATGAGGCTAAAAGAAGGCAAAACGACCCTCCCCCACTCCGTCCCTCCCCTCCCCTCTCCCTCCATGGGGAAAATTCGATATAACTAATGTCTCGGTCGGCCGGAAAGCTTCCACGGTGGGTGGCCTTTAGGCCAAAAATCGCGATCGTCCCTCCCGATTGCCTCACAATTTGGAAAACATGGGTGAAGATAAAAGAATGACGGCTTGGTTACGGGAACAATTCCCCGAGTTGCCCCTTCGTAAAATAGCACTCCCAAGTGTAGGGAGGCTCGAACAACATCGGGCGGTCGAAGGCCCTACGGTGCGGAAGCCCCGCACACCATTGGGAGGTCCAAGGCCCTTGGGTGGGCACCATCAAGGTGCTTAGAGAAGGTGTCCCCATTTCAGACATGGCACCCACGGGGCCCTTAGAGTGCGGCAGCCAAGCACCCCATCGGTGGGATGAACGCTCCAGGGTGTGGGAGCCTCGCACACCATCCGGGTGAACCAGGCCCTTGGGTGCGGGAGCCTCGCACACCATCGGGAGGATGCCGACACTAGGGTGCGGAATCCCCGCACACCATCGGGAGGTCCTAGGCCCTTGGGTGCAGGAGCCTCGCACACCATCGGGAGGTCGTAGGCCCTTGGGTGCAGGAGCCTCGCACACCATCGGGCGGTCCTAGGCCCTTGGGTGCAGGAGCCTCGCACACCATCGGGTGACCAGGCCCTTGGGTGCTGGAGCCTCGCACATCATCGGGAGGTCCTAGGCCCTTGGGCGCGGGAGCCTCGCACACCATCGGGTGACCAGGCCCTTGGGTGCGGGAGCCTCGCACACCATCGGGAGGATGCCGACACTAGGGTGCGGAATCCCCGCACACCATCGGGAGGTCCTAGGCCCTTGGGTGCAGGAGCCTCGCACACCATCGGGAGGTCGTAGGCCCTTGGGTGCAGGAGCCTCGCACACCATCGGGAGGTCCTAGGCCCTTGGGTGCGGGAGCCTCGCACACCATCGGGAGGTCCTAGGCCCTTGGGTGCGGGAGCCTCGCACACCATCGGGTGACCAGGCCCTTGGGTGCTGGAGCCTCGCACACCATCGGGAGGATGCCGACACTATGGTGCGGGAGCCCCGCACACCATCGGGAGGTCCTAGGCCCTTGGGTGCAGGAGCCTCGCACACCATCGGGAGGTCCTAGACCCTTGGGTGCGGGAGCCACGCACACCATCGGGTGACCAGGCCCTTGGGTGCGGGAGCCTCGCACACCATCGGGAGGATGCCGACACTATGGTGCGGAATCCCCGCACACCATCGGGAGGTCCTAGGCCCTTGGGTGCGGGAGCCTCGCACACCATCGGGTGACCAGGCCCTTGGGTGCGGGAGCC
>CAUDLX010000216.1:42500-45000 GCA_958450335.1 Hibiscus tridactylites
CGGACACCATCGGGTGAACCAGGCCCTTGGGTGCGGGAGCCTCGGTCACCATCGGGAGGATGCGGGCACAAGGGTGCGGAAGCCTCGCACACCATCGGGGTGAACCAGGCCCTTGGGTGGGGGAGCCTCGGTCACCATCGGGAGGATGCCGGCACAAGGGTGCGGAAGCCTCGCACACCATCGGGGTGAACCAGGCCCTTGGGTGCGGGAGCCTCGGTCACCATCGGGAGGATGTCGGCACAAGGGTGCTGAAGCCTCGCACACCATCGGGGTGAACCAGGCCCTTGGGTGGGGGAGCCTCGGTCACCATCGGGAAGATGCGGGCACTAGGGTGCGGGAGGCCCGCACACCATCGGGTGGGAGCCCCGCACACCATCGGGCGGGAGCCCCGCACACCATCGGGCGGGAGCTACGCACACCATCGGGTGGGAGCCCCGCACACCATCGGGCGGCAGCCCCGCACACCATCGGGCGGGAGCCCCGCACACCATCGGGACTCCTCGGTCGTGTCCCCATTTCAGACATATCAATGTCTACTGGGAGCATAGTGGGAAAGTTTTTTTAGCTCTATAGGGGGGGAGCGTTGCTGGGCATCCTCGAGGCACCCAGGGGTTTGAAGCGGCATATGGTGGGGCCCGCCCCACGGCCTAGCCCCATGACCGGAGATCCCCCTCCACCGCCGGCAAGGTTCCCGGCGGTGCTCCGGCGAGTCTCCGGCGAACTTTCCGGCGAGGCTAAAAGAAGGCAACATGAGGCTAAAAGAAGGCAAAACGACCCTCCCCCACTCCGTCCCTCCCCTCCCCTCTCCCTCCATGGGGAAAATTCGATATAACTAATGTCTCGGTCGGCCGGAAAGCTTCCACGGTGGGTGGCCTTTAGGCCAAAAATCGCGATCGTCCCTCCCGATTGCCTCACAATTTGGAAAACATGGGTGAAGATAAAAGAATGACGGCTTGGTTACGGGAACAATTCCCCGAGTTGCCCCTTCGTAAAATAGCACTCCCAAGTGTAGGGAGGCTCGAACAACATCGGGCGGTCGAAGGCCCTACGGTGCGGAAGCCCCGCACACCATTGGGAGGTCCAAGGCCCTTGGGTGGGCACCATCAAGGTGCTTAGAGAAGGTGTCCCCATTTCAGACATGGCACCCACGGGGCCCTTAGAGTGCGGCAGCCAAGCACCCCATCGGTGGGATGAACGCTCCAGGGTGTGGGAGCCTCGCACACCATCCGGGTGAACCAGGCCCTTGGGTGCGGGAGCCTCGCACACCATCGGGAGGATGCCGACACTAGGGTGCGGAATCCCCGCACACCATCGGGAGGTCCTAGGCCCTTGGGTGCAGGAGCCTCGCACACCATCGGGAGGTCGTAGGCCCTTGGGTGCAGGAGCCTCGCACACCATCGGGCGGTCCTAGGCCCTTGGGTGCAGGAGCCTCGCACACCATCGGGTGACCAGGCCCTTGGGTGCTGGAGCCTCGCACATCATCGGGAGGTCCTAGGCCCTTGGGCGCGGGAGCCTCGCACACCATCGGGTGACCAGGCCCTTGGGTGCGGGAGCCTCGCACACCATCGGGAGGATGCCGACACTAGGGTGCGGAATCCCCGCACACCATCGGGAGGTCCTAGGCCCTTGGGTGCAGGAGCCTCGCACACCATCGGGAGGTCGTAGGCCCTTGGGTGCAGGAGCCTCGCACACCATCGGGAGGTCCTAGGCCCTTGGGTGCGGGAGCCTCGCACACCATCGGGAGGTCCTAGGCCCTTGGGTGCGGGAGCCTCGCACACCATCGGGTGACCAGGCCCTTGGGTGCTGGAGCCTCGCACACCATCGGGAGGATGCCGACACTATGGTGCGGGAGCCCCGCACACCATCGGGAGGTCCTAGGCCCTTGGGTGCAGGAGCCTCGCACACCATCGGGAGGTCCTAGACCCTTGGGTGCGGGAGCCACGCACACCATCGGGTGACCAGGCCCTTGGGTGCGGGAGCCTCGCACACCATCGGGAGGATGCCGACACTATGGTGCGGAATCCCCGCACACCATCGGGAGGTCCTAGGCCCTTGGGTGCGGGAGCCTCGCACACCATCGGGTGACCAGGCCCTTGGGTGCGGGAGCCTCGCACACCATCGGGAGGTCCTAGGCCCTTGGGTGCGGGAGCCTCGCACACCATCGGGAGGATGCCGACACTAGGGTGCGGAATCCCCGCACACCATCGGGAGGTCCTAGGCCCTTGGGTGCAGGAGCCTCGCACACCATCGGGTGACCAGGCCCTTGGGTGCGGGAGCCTCGCACACCATCGGGAGGTCCAGGCCCTTGGGTGCGGAATCCCCGCACACCATCGGGGTGCTGAGAGAAAGTGTCCCCATTTCAGACATGTCAATGTCTACTGGGAGCAATGCTGGAAAGTTTTTTTAGCTCTTTAGGGGGTGTGATCCGCGACCCCCCTCGGCACCCCCCCAAGGGGGCCGGGCCTCAGCACCCTAGGGTGCGAGGTGGGCGCCTAGGCGT
>CAUDLX010000216.1:85000-87500 GCA_958450335.1 Hibiscus tridactylites
CACTACGGTGCGGGAGCCTCGGTCACCATCGGGAAGATGCGGGCACTAGTGTGCGGGAGCCTCGGACACCATCGGGTGAACCGGGCCCTTGGGTGCGGGAGCCTCGGTCACCATCGGGAGGATGCCGGCACTACGGTGGGGAAGCCTCGGACACCATCGGGTGAACCAGGCCCTTGGGTGCGGGAGCCTCGGTCACCATCGGGAGGATGCCGGCACTACGGTGGGGAAGCCTCGGACACCATCGGGTGAACCAGGCCCTTGGGTGCGGGAGCCTCGGTCACCATCGGGAGGATGCGGGCACAAGGGTGCGGAAGCCTCGCACACCATCGGGGTGAACCAGGCCCTTGGGTGGGGGAGCCTCGGTCACCATCGGGAGGATGCCGGCACAAGGGTGCGGAAGCCTCGCACACCATCGGGGTGAACCAGGCCCTTGGGTGCGGGAGCCTCGGTCACCATCGGGAGGATGTCGGCACAAGGGTGCTGAAGCCTCGCACACCATCGGGGTGAACCAGGCCCTTGGGTGGGGGAGCCTCGGTCACCATCGGGAAGATGCGGGCACTAGGGTGCGGGAGGCCCGCACACCATCGGGTGGGAGCCCCGCACACCATCGGGCGGGAGCCCCGCACACCATCGGGCGGGAGCTACGCACACCATCGGGTGGGAGCCCCGCACACCATCGGGCGGCAGCCCCGCACACCATCGGGCGGGAGCCCCGCACACCATCGGGACTCCTCGGTCGTGTCCCCATTTCAGACATATCAATGTCTACTGGGAGCATAGTGGGAAAGTTTTTTTAGCTCTATAGGGGGGGAGCGTTGCTGGGCATCCTCGAGGCACCCAGGGGTTTGAAGCGGCATATGGTGGGGCCCGCCCCACGGCCTAGCCCCATGACCGGAGATCCCCCTCCACCGCCGGCAAGGTTCCCGGCGGTGCTCCGGCGAGTCTCCGGCGAACTTTCCGGCGAGGCTAAAAGAAGGCAACATGAGGCTAAAAGAAGGCAAAACGACCCTCCCCCACTCCGTCCCTCCCCTCCCCTCTCCCTCCATGGGGAAAATTCGATATAACTAATGTCTCGGTCGGCCGGAAAGCTTCCACGGTGGGTGGCCTTTAGGCCAAAAATCGCGATCGTCCCTCCCGATTGCCTCACAATTTGGAAAACATGGGTGAAGATAAAAGAATGACGGCTTGGTTACGGGAACAATTCCCCGAGTTGCCCCTTCGTAAAATAGCACTCCCAAGTGTAGGGAGGCTCGAACAACATCGGGCGGTCGAAGGCCCTACGGTGCGGAAGCCCCGCACACCATTGGGAGGTCCAAGGCCCTTGGGTGGGCACCATCAAGGTGCTTAGAGAAGGTGTCCCCATTTCAGACATGGCACCCACGGGGCCCTTAGAGTGCGGCAGCCAAGCACCCCATCGGTGGGATGAACGCTCCAGGGTGTGGGAGCCTCGCACACCATCCGGGTGAACCAGGCCCTTGGGTGCGGGAGCCTCGCACACCATCGGGAGGATGCCGACACTAGGGTGCGGAATCCCCGCACACCATCGGGAGGTCCTAGGCCCTTGGGTGCAGGAGCCTCGCACACCATCGGGAGGTCGTAGGCCCTTGGGTGCAGGAGCCTCGCACACCATCGGGCGGTCCTAGGCCCTTGGGTGCAGGAGCCTCGCACACCATCGGGTGACCAGGCCCTTGGGTGCTGGAGCCTCGCACATCATCGGGAGGTCCTAGGCCCTTGGGCGCGGGAGCCTCGCACACCATCGGGTGACCAGGCCCTTGGGTGCGGGAGCCTCGCACACCATCGGGAGGATGCCGACACTAGGGTGCGGAATCCCCGCACACCATCGGGAGGTCCTAGGCCCTTGGGTGCAGGAGCCTCGCACACCATCGGGAGGTCGTAGGCCCTTGGGTGCAGGAGCCTCGCACACCATCGGGAGGTCCTAGGCCCTTGGGTGCGGGAGCCTCGCACACCATCGGGAGGTCCTAGGCCCTTGGGTGCGGGAGCCTCGCACACCATCGGGTGACCAGGCCCTTGGGTGCTGGAGCCTCGCACACCATCGGGAGGATGCCGACACTATGGTGCGGGAGCCCCGCACACCATCGGGAGGTCCTAGGCCCTTGGGTGCAGGAGCCTCGCACACCATCGGGAGGTCCTAGACCCTTGGGTGCGGGAGCCACGCACACCATCGGGTGACCAGGCCCTTGGGTGCGGGAGCCTCGCACACCATCGGGAGGATGCCGACACTATGGTGCGGAATCCCCGCACACCATCGGGAGGTCCTAGGCCCTTGGGTGCGGGAGCCTCGCACACCATCGGGTGACCAGGCCCTTGGGTGCGGGAGCCTCGCACACCATCGGGAGGTCCTAGGCCCTTGGGTGCGGGAGCCTCGCACACCATCGGGAGGATGCCGACACTAGGGTGCGGAATCCCCGCACACCATCGGGAGGTCCTAGGCCCTTGGGTGCAGGAGCCTCGCACACCATCGGGTGACCAGGCCCTTGGG
>CAUDLX010000216.1:160000-162500 GCA_958450335.1 Hibiscus tridactylites
CCTCGGACACCATCGGGTGAACCGGGCCCTTGGGTGCGGGAGCCTCGGTCACCATCGGGAGGATGCCGGCACTACGGTGGGGAAGCCTCGGACACCATCGGGTGAACCAGGCCCTTGGGTGCGGGAGCCTCGGTCACCATCGGGAGGATGCCGGCACTACGGTGGGGAAGCCTCGGACACCATCGGGTGAACCAGGCCCTTGGGTGCGGGAGCCTCGGTCACCATCGGGAGGATGCGGGCACAAGGGTGCGGAAGCCTCGCACACCATCGGGGTGAACCAGGCCCTTGGGTGGGGGAGCCTCGGTCACCATCGGGAGGATGCCGGCACAAGGGTGCGGAAGCCTCGCACACCATCGGGGTGAACCAGGCCCTTGGGTGCGGGAGCCTCGGTCACCATCGGGAGGATGTCGGCACAAGGGTGCTGAAGCCTCGCACACCATCGGGGTGAACCAGGCCCTTGGGTGGGGGAGCCTCGGTCACCATCGGGAAGATGCGGGCACTAGGGTGCGGGAGGCCCGCACACCATCGGGTGGGAGCCCCGCACACCATCGGGCGGGAGCCCCGCACACCATCGGGCGGGAGCTACGCACACCATCGGGTGGGAGCCCCGCACACCATCGGGCGGCAGCCCCGCACACCATCGGGCGGGAGCCCCGCACACCATCGGGACTCCTCGGTCGTGTCCCCATTTCAGACATATCAATGTCTACTGGGAGCATAGTGGGAAAGTTTTTTTAGCTCTATAGGGGGGGAGCGTTGCTGGGCATCCTCGAGGCACCCAGGGGTTTGAAGCGGCATATGGTGGGGCCCGCCCCACGGCCTAGCCCCATGACCGGAGATCCCCCTCCACCGCCGGCAAGGTTCCCGGCGGTGCTCCGGCGAGTCTCCGGCGAACTTTCCGGCGAGGCTAAAAGAAGGCAACATGAGGCTAAAAGAAGGCAAAACGACCCTCCCCCACTCCGTCCCTCCCCTCCCCTCTCCCTCCATGGGGAAAATTCGATATAACTAATGTCTCGGTCGGCCGGAAAGCTTCCACGGTGGGTGGCCTTTAGGCCAAAAATCGCGATCGTCCCTCCCGATTGCCTCACAATTTGGAAAACATGGGTGAAGATAAAAGAATGACGGCTTGGTTACGGGAACAATTCCCCGAGTTGCCCCTTCGTAAAATAGCACTCCCAAGTGTAGGGAGGCTCGAACAACATCGGGCGGTCGAAGGCCCTACGGTGCGGAAGCCCCGCACACCATTGGGAGGTCCAAGGCCCTTGGGTGGGCACCATCAAGGTGCTTAGAGAAGGTGTCCCCATTTCAGACATGGCACCCACGGGGCCCTTAGAGTGCGGCAGCCAAGCACCCCATCGGTGGGATGAACGCTCCAGGGTGTGGGAGCCTCGCACACCATCCGGGTGAACCAGGCCCTTGGGTGCGGGAGCCTCGCACACCATCGGGAGGATGCCGACACTAGGGTGCGGAATCCCCGCACACCATCGGGAGGTCCTAGGCCCTTGGGTGCAGGAGCCTCGCACACCATCGGGAGGTCGTAGGCCCTTGGGTGCAGGAGCCTCGCACACCATCGGGCGGTCCTAGGCCCTTGGGTGCAGGAGCCTCGCACACCATCGGGTGACCAGGCCCTTGGGTGCTGGAGCCTCGCACATCATCGGGAGGTCCTAGGCCCTTGGGCGCGGGAGCCTCGCACACCATCGGGTGACCAGGCCCTTGGGTGCGGGAGCCTCGCACACCATCGGGAGGATGCCGACACTAGGGTGCGGAATCCCCGCACACCATCGGGAGGTCCTAGGCCCTTGGGTGCAGGAGCCTCGCACACCATCGGGAGGTCGTAGGCCCTTGGGTGCAGGAGCCTCGCACACCATCGGGAGGTCCTAGGCCCTTGGGTGCGGGAGCCTCGCACACCATCGGGAGGTCCTAGGCCCTTGGGTGCGGGAGCCTCGCACACCATCGGGTGACCAGGCCCTTGGGTGCTGGAGCCTCGCACACCATCGGGAGGATGCCGACACTATGGTGCGGGAGCCCCGCACACCATCGGGAGGTCCTAGGCCCTTGGGTGCAGGAGCCTCGCACACCATCGGGAGGTCCTAGACCCTTGGGTGCGGGAGCCACGCACACCATCGGGTGACCAGGCCCTTGGGTGCGGGAGCCTCGCACACCATCGGGAGGATGCCGACACTATGGTGCGGAATCCCCGCACACCATCGGGAGGTCCTAGGCCCTTGGGTGCGGGAGCCTCGCACACCATCGGGTGACCAGGCCCTTGGGTGCGGGAGCCTCGCACACCATCGGGAGGTCCTAGGCCCTTGGGTGCGGGAGCCTCGCACACCATCGGGAGGATGCCGACACTAGGGTGCGGAATCCCCGCACACCATCGGGAGGTCCTAGGCCCTTGGGTGCAGGAGCCTCGCACACCATCGGGTGACCAGGCCCTTGGGTGCGGGAGCCTCGCACACCATCGGGAGGTCCTAGGCCCTTGGGTGCGGAATCCCCGCAC
>CAUDLX010000216.1:202500-205000 GCA_958450335.1 Hibiscus tridactylites
CACAAGGGTGCGGAAGCCTCGCACACCATCGGGGTGAACCAGGCCCTTGGGTGGGGGAGCCTCGGTCACCATCGGGAGGATGCCGGCACAAGGGTGCGGAAGCCTCGCACACCATCGGGGTGAACCAGGCCCTTGGGTGCGGGAGCCTCGGTCACCATCGGGAGGATGGCGGCACAAGGGTGCGGAAGCCTCGCACACCATCGGGGTGAACCAGGCCCTTGGGTGGGGGAGCCTCGGCCACCATCGGAAAGATGCGGGCACTAGGGTGCGGGAGCCTCGGACACCATCGGGTGAACCAGGCACCTTGGGTGCGGGAGCCTCGGTCACCATCGGGAGGATGCCAGCACTACGGTGCGGGAGCCTCGGTCACCATCGGGAAGATGCGGGCACTAGTGTGCGGGAGCCTCGGACACCATCGGGTGAACCGGGCCCTTGGGTGCGGGAGCCTCGGTCACCATCGGGAGGATGCCGGCACTACGGTGGGGAAGCCTCGGACACCATCGGGTGAACCAGGCCCTTGGGTGCGGGAGCCTCGGTCACCATCGGGAGGATGCCGGCACTACGGTGGGGAAGCCTCGGACACCATCGGGTGAACCAGGCCCTTGGGTGCGGGAGCCTCGGTCACCATCGGGAGGATGCGGGCACAAGGGTGCGGAAGCCTCGCACACCATCGGGGTGAACCAGGCCCTTGGGTGGGGGAGCCTCGGTCACCATCGGGAGGATGCCGGCACAAGGGTGCGGAAGCCTCGCACACCATCGGGGTGAACCAGGCCCTTGGGTGCGGGAGCCTCGGTCACCATCGGGAGGATGTCGGCACAAGGGTGCTGAAGCCTCGCACACCATCGGGGTGAACCAGGCCCTTGGGTGGGGGAGCCTCGGTCACCATCGGGAAGATGCGGGCACTAGGGTGCGGGAGGCCCGCACACCATCGGGTGGGAGCCCCGCACACCATCGGGCGGGAGCCCCGCACACCATCGGGCGGGAGCTACGCACACCATCGGGTGGGAGCCCCGCACACCATCGGGCGGCAGCCCCGCACACCATCGGGCGGGAGCCCCGCACACCATCGGGACTCCTCGGTCGTGTCCCCATTTCAGACATATCAATGTCTACTGGGAGCATAGTGGGAAAGTTTTTTTAGCTCTATAGGGGGGAGCGTTGCTGGGCATCCTCGAGGCACCCAGGGGTTTGAAGCGGCATATGGTGGGGCCCGCCCCACGGCCTAGCCCCATGACCGGAGATCCCCCTCCACCGCCGGCAAGGTTCCCGGCGGTGCTCCGGCGAGTCTCCGGCGAACTTTCCGGCGAGGCTAAAAGAAGGCAACATGAGGCTAAAAGAAGGCAAAACGACCCTCCCCCACTCCGTCCCTCCCCTCCCCTCTCCCTCCATGGGGAAAATTCGATATAACTAATGTCTCGGTCGGCCGGAAAGCTTCCACGGTGGGTGGCCTTTAGGCCAAAAATCGCGATCGTCCCTCCCGATTGCCTCACAATTTGGAAAACATGGGTGAAGATAAAAGAATGACGGCTTGGTTACGGGAACAATTCCCCGAGTTGCCCCTTCGTAAAATAGCACTCCCAAGTGTAGGGAGGCTCGAACAACATCGGGCGGTCGAAGGCCCTACGGTGCGGAAGCCCCGCACACCATTGGGAGGTCCAAGGCCCTTGGGTGGGCACCATCAAGGTGCTTAGAGAAGGTGTCCCCATTTCAGACATGGCACCCACGGGGCCCTTAGAGTGCGGCAGCCAAGCACCCCATCGGTGGGATGAACGCTCCAGGGTGTGGGAGCCTCGCACACCATCCGGGTGAACCAGGCCCTTGGGTGCGGGAGCCTCGCACACCATCGGGAGGATGCCGACACTAGGGTGCGGAATCCCCGCACACCATCGGGAGGTCCTAGGCCCTTGGGTGCAGGAGCCTCGCACACCATCGGGAGGTCGTAGGCCCTTGGGTGCAGGAGCCTCGCACACCATCGGGCGGTCCTAGGCCCTTGGGTGCAGGAGCCTCGCACACCATCGGGTGACCAGGCCCTTGGGTGCTGGAGCCTCGCACATCATCGGGAGGTCCTAGGCCCTTGGGCGCGGGAGCCTCGCACACCATCGGGTGACCAGGCCCTTGGGTGCGGGAGCCTCGCACACCATCGGGAGGATGCCGACACTAGGGTGCGGAATCCCCGCACACCATCGGGAGGTCCTAGGCCCTTGGGTGCAGGAGCCTCGCACACCATCGGGAGGTCGTAGGCCCTTGGGTGCAGGAGCCTCGCACACCATCGGGAGGTCCTAGGCCCTTGGGTGCGGGAGCCTCGCACACCATCGGGAGGTCCTAGGCCCTTGGGTGCGGGAGCCTCGCACACCATCGGGTGACCAGGCCCTTGGGTGCTGGAGCCTCGCACACCATCGGGAGGATGCCGACACTATGGTGCGGGAGCCCCGCACACCATCGGGAGGTCCTAGGCCCTTGGGTGCAGGAGCCTCGCACACCATCGGGAGGTCCTAGGCCC
>CAUDLX010000216.1:225000-227500 GCA_958450335.1 Hibiscus tridactylites
GGGAGGATGGCGGCACAAGGGTGCGGAAGCCTCGCACACCATCGGGGTGAACCAGGCCCTTGGGTGGGGGAGCCTCGGCCACCATCGGAAAGATGCGGGCACTAGGGTGCGGGAGCCTCGGACACCATCGGGTGAACCAGGCACCTTGGGTGCGGGAGCCTCGGTCACCATCGGGAGGATGCCAGCACTACGGTGCGGGAGCCTCGGTCACCATCGGGAAGATGCGGGCACTAGTGTGCGGGAGCCTCGGACACCATCGGGTGAACCGGGCCCTTGGGTGCGGGAGCCTCGGTCACCATCGGGAGGATGCCGGCACTACGGTGGGGAAGCCTCGGACACCATCGGGTGAACCAGGCCCTTGGGTGCGGGAGCCTCGGTCACCATCGGGAGGATGCCGGCACTACGGTGGGGAAGCCTCGGACACCATCGGGTGAACCAGGCCCTTGGGTGCGGGAGCCTCGGTCACCATCGGGAGGATGCGGGCACAAGGGTGCGGAAGCCTCGCACACCATCGGGGTGAACCAGGCCCTTGGGTGGGGGAGCCTCGGTCACCATCGAGAGGATGCCGGCACAAGGGTGCGGAAGCCTCGCACACCATCGGGGTGAACCAGGCCCTTGGGTGCGGGAGCCTCGGTCACCATCGGGAGGATGTCGGCACAAGGGTGCTGAAGCCTCGCACACCATCGGGGTGAACCAGGCCCTTGGGTGGGGGAGCCTCGGTCACCATCGGGAAGATGCGGGCACTAGGGTGCGGGAGGCCCGCACACCATCGGGTGGGAGCCCCGCACACCATCGGGCGGGAGCCCCGCACACCATCGGGCGGGAGCTACGCACACCATCGGGTGGGAGCCCCGCACACCATCGGGCGGCAGCCCCGCACACCATCGGGCGGGAGCCCCGCACACCATCGGGACTCCTCGGTCGTGTCCCCATTTCAGACATATCAATGTCTACTGGGAGCATAGTGGGAAAGTTTTTTTAGCTCTATAGGGGGGAGCGTTGCTGGGCATCCTCGAGGCACCCAGGGGTTTGAAGCGGCATATGGTGGGGCCCGCCCCACGGCCTAGCCCCATGACCGGAGATCCCCCTCCACCGCCGGCAAGGTTCCCGGCGGTGCTCCGGCGAGTCTCCGGCGAACTTTCCGGCGAGGCTAAAAGAAGGCAACATGAGGCTAAAAGAAGGCAAAACGACCCTCCCCCACTCCGTCCCTCCCCTCCCCTCTCCCTCCATGGGGAAAATTCGATATAACTAATGTCTCGGTCGGCCGGAAAGCTTCCACGGTGGGTGGCCTTTAGGCCAAAAATCGCGATCGTCCCTCCCGATTGCCTCACAATTTGGAAAACATGGGTGAAGATAAAAGAATGACGGCTTGGTTACGGGAACAATTCCCCGAGTTGCCCCTTCGTAAAATAGCACTCCCAAGTGTAGGGAGGCTCGAACAACATCGGGCGGTCGAAGGCCCTACGGTGCGGAAGCCCCGCACACCATTGGGAGGTCCAAGGCCCTTGGGTGGGCACCATCAAGGTGCTTAGAGAAGGTGTCCCCATTTCAGACATGGCACCCACGGGGCCCTTAGAGTGCGGCAGCCAAGCACCCCATCGGTGGGATGAACGCTCCAGGGTGTGGGAGCCTCGCACACCATCCGGGTGAACCAGGCCCTTGGGTGCGGGAGCCTCGCACACCATCGGGAGGATGCCGACACTAGGGTGCGGAATCCCCGCACACCATCGGGAGGTCCTAGGCCCTTGGGTGCAGGAGCCTCGCACACCATCGGGAGGTCGTAGGCCCTTGGGTGCAGGAGCCTCGCACACCATCGGGCGGTCCTAGGCCCTTGGGTGCAGGAGCCTCGCACACCATCGGGTGACCAGGCCCTTGGGTGCTGGAGCCTCGCACATCATCGGGAGGTCCTAGGCCCTTGGGCGCGGGAGCCTCGCACACCATCGGGTGACCAGGCCCTTGGGTGCGGGAGCCTCGCACACCATCGGGAGGATGCCGACACTAGGGTGCGGAATCCCCGCACACCATCGGGAGGTCCTAGGCCCTTGGGTGCAGGAGCCTCGCACACCATCGGGAGGTCGTAGGCCCTTGGGTGCAGGAGCCTCGCACACCATCGGGAGGTCCTAGGCCCTTGGGTGCGGGAGCCTCGCACACCATCGGGAGGTCCTAGGCCCTTGGGTGCGGGAGCCTCGCACACCATCGGGTGACCAGGCCCTTGGGTGCTGGAGCCTCGCACACCATCGGGAGGATGCCGACACTATGGTGCGGGAGCCCCGCACACCATCGGGAGGTCCTAGGCCCTTGGGTGCAGGAGCCTCGCACACCATCGGGAGGTCCTAGGCCCTTGGGTGCGGGAGCCACGCACACCATCGGGTGACCAGGCCCTTGGGTGCGGGAGCCTCGCACACCATCGGGAGGATGCCGACACTATGGTGCGGAATCCCCGCACACCATCGGGAGGTCCTAGGCCCTTGGGTGCGGGAGCCTCGCACACCATCGGGTG
>CAUDLX010000216.1:247500-250000 GCA_958450335.1 Hibiscus tridactylites
GCCTCGGTCACCATCGGGAGGATGCCAGCACTACGGTGCGGGAGCCTCGGTCACCATCGGGAAGATGCGGGCACTAGTGTGCGGGAGCCTCGGACACCATCGGGTGAACCGGGCCCTTGGGTGCGGGAGCCTCGGTCACCATCGGGAGGATGCCGGCACTACGGTGGGGAAGCCTCGGACACCATCGGGTGAACCAGGCCCTTGGGTGCGGGAGCCTCGGTCACCATCGGGTGAACCGGGCCCTTGGGTGCGGGAGCCTCGGTCACCATCGGGAGGATGCCGGCACTACGGTGGGGAAGCCTCGGACACCATCGGGTGAACCAGGCCCTTGGGTGCGGGAGCCTCGGTCACCATCGGGAGGATGCCGGCACTACGGTGGGGAAGCCTCGGACACCATCGGGTGAACCAGGCCCTTGGGTGTGAGAGCCTCGGTCACCATCGGGAGGATGCGGGCACAAGGGTGCGGAAGCCTCGCACACCATCGGGGTGAACCAGGCCCTTGGGTGGGGGAGCCTCGGTCACCATCGGGAGGATGCCGGCACAAGGGTGCGGAAGCCTCGCACACCATCGGGGTGAACCAGGCCCTTGGGTGCGGGAGCCTCGGTCACCATCGGGAGGATGGCGGCACAAGGGTGCGGAAGCCTCGCACACCATCGGGGTGAACCAGGCCCTTGGGTGGGGGAGCCTCGGCCACCATCGGAAAGATGCGGGCACTAGGGTGCGGGAGCCTCGGACACCATCGGGTGAACCAGGCACCTTGGGTGCGGGAGCCTCGGTCACCATCGGGAGGATGCCAGCACTACGGTGCGGGAGCCTCGGTCACCATCGGGAAGATGCGGGCACTAGTGTGCGGGAGCCTCGGACACCATCGGGTGAACCGGGCCCTTGGGTGCGGGAGCCTCGGTCACCATCGGGAGGATGCCGGCACTACGGTGGGGAAGCCTCGGACACCATCGGGTGAACCAGGCCCTTGGGTGCGGGAGCCTCGGTCACCATCGGGAGGATGCCGGCACTACGGTGGGGAAGCCTCGGACACCATCGGGTGAACCAGGCCCTTGGGTGCGGGAGCCTCGGTCACCATCGGGAGGATGCGGGCACAAGGGTGCGGAAGCCTCGCACACCATCGGGGTGAACCAGGCCCTTGGGTGGGGGAGCCTCGGTCACCATCGGGAGGATGCCGGCACAAGGGTGCGGAAGCCTCGCACACCATCGGGGTGAACCAGGCCCTTGGGTGCGGGAGCCTCGGTCACCATCGGGAGGATGTCGGCACAAGGGTGCTGAAGCCTCGCACACCATCGGGGTGAACCAGGCCCTTGGGTGGGGGAGCCTCGGTCACCATCGGGAAGATGCGGGCACTAGGGTGCGGGAGGCCCGCACACCATCGGGTGGGAGCCCCGCACACCATCGGGCGGGAGCCCCGCACACCATCGGGCGGGAGCTACGCACACCATCGGGTGGGAGCCCCGCACACCATCGGGCGGCAGCCCCGCACACCATCGGGCGGGAGCCCCGCACACCATCGGGACTCCTCGGTCGTGTCCCCATTTCAGACATATCAATGTCTACTGGGAGCATAGTGGGAAAGTTTTTTTAGCTCTATAGGGGGGAGCGTTGCTGGGCATCCTCGAGGCACCCAGGGGTTTGAAGCGGCATATGGTGGGGCCCGCCCCACGGCCTAGCCCCATGACCGGAGATCCCCCTCCACCGCCGGCAAGGTTCCCGGCGGTGCTCCGGCGAGTCTCCGGCGAACTTTCCGGCGAGGCTAAAAGAAGGCAACATGAGGCTAAAAGAAGGCAAAACGACCCTCCCCCACTCCGTCCCTCCCCTCCCCTCTCCCTCCATGGGGAAAATTCGATATAACTAATGTCTCGGTCGGCCGGAAAGCTTCCACGGTGGGTGGCCTTTAGGCCAAAAATCGCGATCGTCCCTCCCGATTGCCTCACAATTTGGAAAACATGGGTGAAGATAAAAGAATGACGGCTTGGTTACGGGAACAATTCCCCGAGTTGCCCCTTCGTAAAATAGCACTCCCAAGTGTAGGGAGGCTCGAACAACATCGGGCGGTCGAAGGCCCTACGGTGCGGAAGCCCCGCACACCATTGGGAGGTCCAAGGCCCTTGGGTGGGCACCATCAAGGTGCTTAGAGAAGGTGTCCCCATTTCAGACATGGCACCCACGGGGCCCTTAGAGTGCGGCAGCCAAGCACCCCATCGGTGGGATGAACGCTCCAGGGTGTGGGAGCCTCGCACACCATCCGGGTGAACCAGGCCCTTGGGTGCGGGAGCCTCGCACACCATCGGGAGGATGCCGACACTAGGGTGCGGAATCCCCGCACACCATCGGGAGGTCCTAGGCCCTTGGGTGCAGGAGCCTCGCACACCATCGGGAGGTCGTAGGCCCTTGGGTGCAGGAGCCTCGCACACCATCGGGCGGTCCTAGGCCCTTGGGTGCAGGAGCCTCGCACACCATCGGGTGACCAGGCCCTTGGGTGCTGGAGCCT
>CAUDLX010000216.1:282500-285000 GCA_958450335.1 Hibiscus tridactylites
ACCATCGGGAGGATGCCGGCACTACGGTGGGGAAGCCTCGGACACCATCGGGTGAACCAGGCCCTTGGGTGTGAGAGCCTCGGTCACCATCGGGAGGATGCGGGCACAAGGGTGCGGAAGCCTCGCACACCATCGGGGTGAACCAGGCCCTTGGGTGGGGGAGCCTCGGTCACCATCGGGAGGATGCCGGCACAAGGGTGCGGAAGCCTCGCACACCATCGGGGTGAACC
The DNA here is from genome assembly GCA_958450335.1 of Hibiscus tridactylites. Lineage (NCBI taxonomy): Eukaryota > Viridiplantae > Streptophyta > Magnoliopsida > Malvales > Malvaceae > Hibiscus > Hibiscus tridactylites. The sequence goes on from CAUDLX010000216.1 coordinate 282,731, forward strand.
AGGCCCTTGGGTGCGGGAGCCTCGGTCACCATCGGGAGGATGGCGGCACAAGGGTGCGGAAGCCTCGCACACCATCGGGGTGAACCAGGCCCTTGGGTGGGGGAGCCTCGGCCACCATCGGAAAGATGCGGGCACTAGGGTGCGGGAGCCTCGGACACCATCGGGTGAACCAGGCACCTTGGGTGCGGGAGCCTCGGTCACCATCGGGAGGATGCCAGCACTACGGTGCGGGAGCCTCGGTCACCATCGGGAAGATGCGGGCACTAGTGTGCGGGAGCCTCGGACACCATCGGGTGAACCGGGCCCTTGGGTGCGGGAGCCTCGGTCACCATCGGGAGGATGCCGGCACTACGGTGGGGAAGCCTCGGACACCATCGGGTGAACCAGGCCCTTGGGTGCGGGAGCCTCGGTCACCATCGGGAGGATGCCGGCACTACGGTGGGGAAGCCTCGGACACCATCGGGTGAACCAGGCCCTTGGGTGCGGGAGCCTCGGTCACCATCGGGAGGATGCGGGCACAAGGGTGCGGAAGCCTCGCACACCATCGGGGTGAACCAGGCCCTTGGGTGGGGGAGCCTCGGTCACCATCGGGAGGATGCCGGCACAAGGGTGCGGAAGCCTCGCACACCATCGGGGTGAACCAGGCCCTTGGGTGCGGGAGCCTCGGTCACCATCGGGAGGATGTCGGCACAAGGGTGCTGAAGCCTCGCACACCATCGGGGTGAACCAGGCCCTTGGGTGGGGGAGCCTCGGTCACCATCGGGAAGATGCGGGCACTAGGGTGCGGGAGGCCCGCACACCATCGGGTGGGAGCCCCGCACACCATCGGGCGGGAGCCCCGCACACCATCGGGCGGGAGCTACGCACACCATCGGGTGGGAGCCCCGCACACCATCGGGCGGCAGCCCCGCACACCATCGGGCGGGAGCCCCGCACACCATCGGGACTCCTCGGTCGTGTCCCCATTTCAGACATATCAATGTCTACTGGGAGCATAGTGGGAAAGTTTTTTTAGCTCTATAGGGGGGAGCGTTGCTGGGCATCCTCGAGGCACCCAGGGGTTTGAAGCGGCATATGGTGGGGCCCGCCCCACGGCCTAGCCCCATGACCGGAGATCCCCCTCCACCGCCGGCAAGGTTCCCGGCGGTGCTCCGGCGAGTCTCCGGCGAACTTTCCGGCGAGGCTAAAAGAAGGCAACATGAGGCTAAAAGAAGGCAAAACGACCCTCCCCCACTCCGTCCCTCCCCTCCCCTCTCCCTCCATGGGGAAAATTCGATATAACTAATGTCTCGGTCGGCCGGAAAGCTTCCACGGTGGGTGGCCTTTAGGCCAAAAATCGCGATCGTCCCTCCCGATTGCCTCACAATTTGGAAAACATGGGTGAAGATAAAAGAATGACGGCTTGGTTACGGGAACAATTCCCCGAGTTGCCCCTTCGTAAAATAGCACTCCCAAGTGTAGGGAGGCTCGAACAACATCGGGCGGTCGAAGGCCCTACGGTGCGGAAGCCCCGCACACCATTGGGAGGTCCAAGGCCCTTGGGTGGGCACCATCAAGGTGCTTAGAGAAGGTGTCCCCATTTCAGACATGGCACCCACGGGGCCCTTAGAGTGCGGCAGCCAAGCACCCCATCGGTGGGATGAACGCTCCAGGGTGTGGGAGCCTCGCACACCATCCGGGTGAACCAGGCCCTTGGGTGCGGGAGCCTCGCACACCATCGGGAGGATGCCGACACTAGGGTGCGGAATCCCCGCACACCATCGGGAGGTCCTAGGCCCTTGGGTGCAGGAGCCTCGCACACCATCGGGAGGTCGTAGGCCCTTGGGTGCAGGAGCCTCGCACACCATCGGGCGGTCCTAGGCCCTTGGGTGCAGGAGCCTCGCACACCATCGGGTGACCAGGCCCTTGGGTGCTGGAGCCTCGCACATCATCGGGAGGTCCTAGGCCCTTGGGCGCGGGAGCCTCGCACACCATCGGGTGACCAGGCCCTTGGGTGCGGGAGCCTCGCACACCATCGGGAGGATGCCGACACTAGGGTGCGGAATCCCCGCACACCATCGGGAGGTCCTAGGCCCTTGGGTGCAGGAGCCTCGCACACCATCGGGAGGTCGTAGGCCCTTGGGTGCAGGAGCCTCGCACACCATCGGGAGGTCCTAGGCCCTTGGGTGCGGGAGCCTCGCACACCATCGGGAGGTCCTAGGCCCTTGGGTGCGGGAGCCTCGCACACCATCGGGTGACCAGGCCCTTGGGTGCTGGAGCCTCGCACACCA
>CAUDLX010000216.1:305000-307500 GCA_958450335.1 Hibiscus tridactylites
GGGGGAGCCTCGGTCACCATCGGGAGGATGCCGGCACAAGGGTGCGGAAGCCTCGCACACCATCGGGGTGAACCAGGCCCTTGGGTGCGGGAGCCTCGGTCACCATCGGGAGGATGGCGGCACAAGGGTGCGGAAGCCTCGCACACCATCGGGGTGAACCAGGCCCTTGGGTGGGGGAGCCTCGGCCACCATCGGAAAGATGCGGGCACTAGGGTGCGGGAGCCTCGGACACCATCGGGTGAACCAGGCACCTTGGGTGCGGGAGCCTCGGTCACCATCGGGAGGATGCCAGCACTACGGTGCGGGAGCCTCGGTCACCATCGGGAAGATGCGGGCACTAGTGTGCGGGAGCCTCGGACACCATCGGGTGAACCGGGCCCTTGGGTGCGGGAGCCTCGGTCACCATCGGGAGGATGCCAGCACTACGGTGGGGAAGCCTCGGACACCATCGGGTGAACCAGGCCCTTGGGTGCGGGAGCCTCGGTCACCATCGGGTGAACCGGGCCCTTGGGTGCGGGAGCCTCGGTCACCATCGGGAGGATGCCGGCACTACGGTGGGGAAGCCTCGGACACCATCGGGTGAACCAGGCCCTTGGGTGCGGGAGCCTCGGTCACCATCGGGAGGATGCCGGCACTACGGTGGGGAAGCCTCGGACACCATCGGGTGAACCAGGCCCTTGGGTGTGAGAGCCTCGGTCACCATCGGGAGGATGCGGGCACAAGGGTGCGGAAGCCTCGCACACCATCGGGGTGAACCAGGCCCTTGGGTGGGGGAGCCTCGGTCACCATCGGGAGGATGCCGGCACAAGGGTGCGGAAGCCTCGCACACCATCGGGGTGAACCAGGCCCTTGGGTGCGGGAGCCTCGGTCACCATCGGGAGGATGGCGGCACAAGGGTGCGGAAGCCTCGCACACCATCGGGGTGAACCAGGCCCTTGGGTGGGGGAGCCTCGGCCACCATCGGAAAGATGCGGGCACTAGGGTGCGGGAGCCTCGGACACCATCGGGTGAACCAGGCACCTTGGGTGCGGGAGCCTCGGTCACCATCGGGAGGATGCCAGCACTACGGTGCGGGAGCCTCGGTCACCATCGGGAAGATGCGGGCACTAGTGTGCGGGAGCCTCGGACACCATCGGGTGAACCGGGCCCTTGGGTGCGGGAGCCTCGGTCACCATCGGGAGGATGCCGGCACTACGGTGGGGAAGCCTCGGACACCATCGGGTGAACCAGGCCCTTGGGTGCGGGAGCCTCGGTCACCATCGGGAGGATGCCGGCACTACGGTGGGGAAGCCTCGGACACCATCGGGTGAACCAGGCCCTTGGGTGCGGGAGCCTCGGTCACCATCGGGAGGATGCGGGCACAAGGGTGCGGAAGCCTCGCACACCATCGGGGTGAACCAGGCCCTTGGGTGGGGGAGCCTCGGTCACCATCGGGAGGATGCCGGCACAAGGGTGCGGAAGCCTCGCACACCATCGGGGTGAACCAGGCCCTTGGGTGCGGGAGCCTCGGTCACCATCGGGAGGATGTCGGCACAAGGGTGCTGAAGCCTCGCACACCATCGGGGTGAACCAGGCCCTTGGGTGGGGGAGCCTCGGTCACCATCGGGAAGATGCGGGCACTAGGGTGCGGGAGGCCCGCACACCATCGGGTGGGAGCCCCGCACACCATCGGGCGGGAGCCCCGCACACCATCGGGCGGGAGCTACGCACACCATCGGGTGGGAGCCCCGCACACCATCGGGCGGCAGCCCCGCACACCATCGGGCGGGAGCCCCGCACACCATCGGGACTCCTCGGTCGTGTCCCCATTTCAGACATATCAATGTCTACTGGGAGCATAGTGGGAAAGTTTTTTTAGCTCTATAGGGGGGAGCGTTGCTGGGCATCCTCGAGGCACCCAGGGGTTTGAAGCGGCATATGGTGGGGCCCGCCCCACGGCCTAGCCCCATGACCGGAGATCCCCCTCCACCGCCGGCAAGGTTCCCGGCGGTGCTCCGGCGAGTCTCCGGCGAACTTTCCGGCGAGGCTAAAAGAAGGCAACATGAGGCTAAAAGAAGGCAAAACGACCCTCCCCCACTCCGTCCCTCCCCTCCCCTCTCCCTCCATGGGGAAAATTCGATATAACTAATGTCTCGGTCGGCCGGAAAGCTTCCACGGTGGGTGGCCTTTAGGCCAAAAATCGCGATCGTCCCTCCCGATTGCCTCACAATTTGGAAAACATGGGTGAAGATAAAAGAATGACGGCTTGGTTACGGGAACAATTCCCCGAGTTGCCCCTTCGTAAAATAGCACTCCCAAGTGTAGGGAGGCTCGAACAACATCGGGCGGTCGAAGGCCCTACGGTGCGGAAGCCCCGCACACCATTGGGAGGTCCAAGGCCCTTGGGTGGGCACCATCAAGGTGCTTAGAGAAGGTGTCCCCATTTCAGACATGGCACCCACGGGGCCCTTAGAGTGCGGCAGCCAAGCACCCCATCGGTGGGATGAACGCTCCAGGGTGT
>CAUDLX010000216.1:317500-320000 GCA_958450335.1 Hibiscus tridactylites
GGAGCCTCGGCCACCATCGGAAAGATGCGGGCACTAGGGTGCGGGAGCCTCGGACACCATCGGGTGAACCAGGCACCTTGGGTGCGGGAGCCTCGGTCACCATCGGGAGGATGCCAGCACTACGGTGCGGGAGCCTCGGTCACCATCGGGAAGATGCGGGCACTAGTGTGCGGGAGCCTCGGACACCATCGGGTGAACCGGGCCCTTGGGTGCGGGAGCCTCGGTCACCATCGGGAGGATGCCGGCACTACGGTGGGGAAGCCTCGGACACCATCGGGTGAACCAGGCCCTTGGGTGCGGGAGCCTCGGTCACCATCGGGAGGATGCCGGCACTACGGTGGGGAAGCCTCGGACACCATCGGGTGAACCAGGCCCTTGGGTGCGGGAGCCTCGGTCACCATCGGGAGGATGCGGGCACAAGGGTGCGGAAGCCTCGCACACCATCGGGGTGAACCAGGCCCTTGGGTGGGGGAGCCTCGGTCACCATCGGGAGGATGCCGGCACAAGGGTGCGGAAGCCTCGCACACCATCGGGGTGAACCAGGCCCTTGGGTGCGGGAGCCTCGGTCACCATCGGGAGGATGTCGGCACAAGGGTGCTGAAGCCTCGCACACCATCGGGGTGAACCAGGCCCTTGGGTGGGGGAGCCTCGGTCACCATCGGGAAGATGCGGGCACTAGGGTGCGGGAGGCCCGCACACCATCGGGTGGGAGCCCCGCACACCATCGGGCGGGAGCCCCGCACACCATCGGGCGGGAGCTACGCACACCATCGGGTGGGAGCCCCGCACACCATCGGGCGGCAGCCCCGCACACCATCGGGCGGGAGCCCCGCACACCATCGGGACTCCTCGGTCGTGTCCCCATTTCAGACATATCAATGTCTACTGGGAGCATAGTGGGAAAGTTTTTTTAGCTCTATAGGGGGGAGCGTTGCTGGGCATCCTCGAGGCACCCAGGGGTTTGAAGCGGCATATGGTGGGGCCCGCCCCACGGCCTAGCCCCATGACCGGAGATCCCCCTCCACCGCCGGCAAGGTTCCCGGCGGTGCTCCGGCGAGTCTCCGGCGAACTTTCCGGCGAGGCTAAAAGAAGGCAACATGAGGCTAAAAGAAGGCAAAACGACCCTCCCCCACTCCGTCCCTCCCCTCCCCTCTCCCTCCATGGGGAAAATTCGATATAACTAATGTCTCGGTCGGCCGGAAAGCTTCCACGGTGGGTGGCCTTTAGGCCAAAAATCGCGATCGTCCCTCCCGATTGCCTCACAATTTGGAAAACATGGGTGAAGATAAAAGAATGACGGCTTGGTTACGGGAACAATTCCCCGAGTTGCCCCTTCGTAAAATAGCACTCCCAAGTGTAGGGAGGCTCGAACAACATCGGGCGGTCGAAGGCCCTACGGTGCGGAAGCCCCGCACACCATTGGGAGGTCCAAGGCCCTTGGGTGGGCACCATCAAGGTGCTTAGAGAAGGTGTCCCCATTTCAGACATGGCACCCACGGGGCCCTTAGAGTGCGGCAGCCAAGCACCCCATCGGTGGGATGAACGCTCCAGGGTGTGGGAGCCTCGCACACCATCCGGGTGAACCAGGCCCTTGGGTGCGGGAGCCTCGCACACCATCGGGAGGATGCCGACACTAGGGTGCGGAATCCCCGCACACCATCGGGAGGTCCTAGGCCCTTGGGTGCAGGAGCCTCGCACACCATCGGGAGGTCGTAGGCCCTTGGGTGCAGGAGCCTCGCACACCATCGGGCGGTCCTAGGCCCTTGGGTGCAGGAGCCTCGCACACCATCGGGTGACCAGGCCCTTGGGTGCTGGAGCCTCGCACATCATCGGGAGGTCCTAGGCCCTTGGGCGCGGGAGCCTCGCACACCATCGGGTGACCAGGCCCTTGGGTGCGGGAGCCTCGCACACCATCGGGAGGATGCCGACACTAGGGTGCGGAATCCCCGCACACCATCGGGAGGTCCTAGGCCCTTGGGTGCAGGAGCCTCGCACACCATCGGGAGGTCGTAGGCCCTTGGGTGCAGGAGCCTCGCACACCATCGGGAGGTCCTAGGCCCTTGGGTGCGGGAGCCTCGCACACCATCGGGAGGTCCTAGGCCCTTGGGTGCGGGAGCCTCGCACACCATCGGGTGACCAGGCCCTTGGGTGCTGGAGCCTCGCACACCATCGGGAGGATGCCGACACTATGGTGCGGGAGCCCCGCACACCATCGGGAGGTCCTAGGCCCTTGGGTGCAGGAGCCTCGCACACCATCGGGAGGTCCTAGGCCCTTGGGTGCGGGAGCCACGCACACCATCGGGTGACCAGGCCCTTGGGTGCGGGAGCCTCGCACACCATCGGGAGGATGCCGACACTATGGTGCGGAATCCCCGCACACCATCGGGAGGTCCTAGGCCCTTGGGTGCGGGAGCCTCGCACACCATCGGGTGACCAGGCCCTTGGGTGCGGGAGCCTCGCACACCATCGGGAGGTCCTAGGCCCTTGGGTGCGGGAGCCT
>CAUDLX010000216.1:340000-342500 GCA_958450335.1 Hibiscus tridactylites
GGGCACTAGTGTGCGGGAGCCTCGGACACCATCGGGTGAACCGGGCCCTTGGGTGCGGGAGCCTCGGTCACCATCGGGAGGATGCCGGCACTACGGTGGGGAAGCCTCGGACACCATCGGGTGAACCAGGCCCTTGGGTGCGGGAGCCTCGGTCACCATCGGGTGAACCGGGCCCTTGGGTGCGGGAGCCTCGGTCACCATCGGGAGGATGCCGGCACTACGGTGGGGAAGCCTCGGACACCATCGGGTGAACCAGGCCCTTGGGTGCGGGAGCCTCGGTCACCATCGGGAGGATGCCGGCACTACGGTGGGGAAGCCTCGGACACCATCGGGTGAACCAGGCCCTTGGGTGTGAGAGCCTCGGTCACCATCGGGAGGATGCGGGCACAAGGGTGCGGAAGCCTCGCACACCATCGGGGTGAACCAGGCCCTTGGGTGGGGGAGCCTCGGTCACCATCGGGAGGATGCCGGCACAAGGGTGCGGAAGCCTCGCACACCATCGGGGTGAACCAGGCCCTTGGGTGCGGGAGCCTCGGTCACCATCGGGAGGATGGCGGCACAAGGGTGCGGAAGCCTCGCACACCATCGGGGTGAACCAGGCCCTTGGGTGGGGGAGCCTCGGCCACCATCGGAAAGATGCGGGCACTAGGGTGCGGGAGCCTCGGACACCATCGGGTGAACCAGGCACCTTGGGTGCGGGAGCCTCGGTCACCATCGGGAGGATGCCAGCACTACGGTGCGGGAGCCTCGGTCACCATCGGGAAGATGCGGGCACTAGTGTGCGGGAGCCTCGGACACCATCGGGTGAACCGGGCCCTTGGGTGCGGGAGCCTCGGTCACCATCGGGAGGATGCCGGCACTACGGTGGGGAAGCCTCGGACACCATCGGGTGAACCAGGCCCTTGGGTGCGGGAGCCTCGGTCACCATCGGGAGGATGCCGGCACTACGGTGGGGAAGCCTCGGACACCATCGGGTGAACCAGGCCCTTGGGTGCGGGAGCCTCGGTCACCATCGGGAGGATGCGGGCACAAGGGTGCGGAAGCCTCGCACACCATCGGGGTGAACCAGGCCCTTGGGTGGGGGAGCCTCGGTCACCATCGGGAGGATGCCGGCACAAGGGTGCGGAAGCCTCGCACACCATCGGGGTGAACCAGGCCCTTGGGTGCGGGAGCCTCGGTCACCATCGGGAGGATGTCGGCACAAGGGTGCTGAAGCCTCGCACACCATCGGGGTGAACCAGGCCCTTGGGTGGGGGAGCCTCGGTCACCATCGGGAAGATGCGGGCACTAGGGTGCGGGAGGCCCGCACACCATCGGGTGGGAGCCCCGCACACCATCGGGCGGGAGCCCCGCACACCATCGGGACTCCTCGGTCGTGTCCCCATTTCAGACATATCAATGTCTACTGGGAGCATAGTGGGAAAGTTTTTTTAGCTCTATAGGGGGGAGCGTTGCTGGGCATCCTCGAGGCACCCAGGGGTTTGAAGCGGCATATGGTGGGGCCCGCCCCACGGCCTAGCCCCATGACCGGAGATCCCCCTCCACCGCCGGCAAGGTTCCCGGCGGTGCTCCGGCGAGTCTCCGGCGAACTTTCCGGCGAGGCTAAAAGAAGGCAACATGAGGCTAAAAGAAGGCAAAACGACCCTCCCCCACTCCGTCCCTCCCCTCCCCTCTCCCTCCATGGGGAAAATTCGATATAACTAATGTCTCGGTCGGCCGGAAAGCTTCCACGGTGGGTGGCCTTTAGGCCAAAAATCGCGATCGTCCCTCCCGATTGCCTCACAATTTGGAAAACATGGGTGAAGATAAAAGAATGACGGCTTGGTTACGGGAACAATTCCCCGAGTTGCCCCTTCGTAAAATAGCACTCCCAAGTGTAGGGAGGCTCGAACAACATCGGGCGGTCGAAGGCCCTACGGTGCGGAAGCCCCGCACACCATTGGGAGGTCCAAGGCCCTTGGGTGGGCACCATCAAGGTGCTTAGAGAAGGTGTCCCCATTTCAGACATGGCACCCACGGGGCCCTTAGAGTGCGGCAGCCAAGCACCCCATCGGTGGGATGAACGCTCCAGGGTGTGGGAGCCTCGCACACCATCCGGGTGAACCAGGCCCTTGGGTGCGGGAGCCTCGCACACCATCGGGAGGATGCCGACACTAGGGTGCGGAATCCCCGCACACCATCGGGAGGTCCTAGGCCCTTGGGTGCAGGAGCCTCGCACACCATCGGGAGGTCGTAGGCCCTTGGGTGCAGGAGCCTCGCACACCATCGGGCGGTCCTAGGCCCTTGGGTGCAGGAGCCTCGCACACCATCGGGTGACCAGGCCCTTGGGTGCTGGAGCCTCGCACATCATCGGGAGGTCCTAGGCCCTTGGGCGCGGGAGCCTCGCACACCATCGGGTGACCAGGCCCTTGGGTGCGGGAGCCTCGCACACCATCGGGAGGATGCCGACACTAGGGTGCGGAATCCCCGCACACCATCGGGAGGTCCTAGGCCCTTGGGT
>CAUDLX010000216.1:375000-377500 GCA_958450335.1 Hibiscus tridactylites
ACCAGGCCCTTGGGTGGGGGAGCCTCGGTCACCATCGGGAGGATGCCGGCACAAGGGTGCGGAAGCCTCGCACACCATCGGGGTGAACCAGGCCCTTGGGTGCGGGAGCCTCGGTCACCATCGGGAGGATGGCGGCACAAGGGTGCGGAAGCCTCGCACACCATCGGGGTGAACCAGGCCCTTGGGTGGGGGAGCCTCGGCCACCATCGGAAAGATGCGGGCACTAGGGTGCGGGAGCCTCGGACACCATCGGGTGAACCAGGCACCTTGGGTGCGGGAGCCTCGGTCACCATCGGGAGGATGCCAGCACTACGGTGCGGGAGCCTCGGTCACCATCGGGAAGATGCGGGCACTAGTGTGCGGGAGCCTCGGACACCATCGGGTGAACCGGGCCCTTGGGTGCGGGAGCCTCGGTCACCATCGGGAGGATGCCGGCACTACGGTGGGGAAGCCTCGGACACCATCGGGTGAACCAGGCCCTTGGGTGCGGGAGCCTCGGTCACCATCGGGAGGATGCCGGCACTACGGTGGGGAAGCCTCGGACACCATCGGGTGAACCAGGCCCTTGGGTGCGGGAGCCTCGGTCACCATCGGGAGGATGCGGGCACAAGGGTGCGGAAGCCTCGCACACCATCGGGGTGAACCAGGCCCTTGGGTGGGGGAGCCTCGGTCACCATCGGGAGGATGCCGGCACAAGGGTGCGGAAGCCTCGCACACCATCGGGGTGAACCAGGCCCTTGGGTGCGGGAGCCTCGGTCACCATCGGGAGGATGTCGGCACAAGGGTGCTGAAGCCTCGCACACCATCGGGGTGAACCAGGCCCTTGGGTGGGGGAGCCTCGGTCACCATCGGGAAGATGCGGGCACTAGGGTGCGGGAGGCCCGCACACCATCGGGTGGGAGCCCCGCACACCATCGGGCGGGAGCCCCGCACACCATCGGGCGGGAGCTACGCACACCATCGGGTGGGAGCCCCGCACACCATCGGGCGGCAGCCCCGCACACCATCGGGCGGGAGCCCCGCACACCATCGGGACTCCTCGGTCGTGTCCCCATTTCAGACATATCAATGTCTACTGGGAGCATAGTGGGAAAGTTTTTTTAGCTCTATAGGGGGGGAGCGTTGCTGGGCATCCTCGAGGCACCCAGGGGTTTGAAGCGGCATATGGTGGGGCCCGCCCCACGGCCTAGCCCCATGACCGGAGATCCCCCTCCACCGCCGGCAAGGTTCCCGGCGGTGCTCCGGCGAGTCTCCGGCGAACTTTCCGGCGAGGCTAAAAGAAGGCAACATGAGGCTAAAAGAAGGCAAAACGACCCTCCCCCACTCCGTCCCTCCCCTCCCCTCTCCCTCCATGGGGAAAATTCGATATAACTAATGTCTCGGTCGGCCGGAAAGCTTCCACGGTGGGTGGCCTTTAGGCCAAAAATCGCGATCGTCCCTCCCGATTGCCTCACAATTTGGAAAACATGGGTGAAGATAAAAGAATGACGGCTTGGTTACGGGAACAATTCCCCGAGTTGCCCCTTCGTAAAATAGCACTCCCAAGTGTAGGGAGGCTCGAACAACATCGGGCGGTCGAAGGCCCTACGGTGCGGAAGCCCCGCACACCATTGGGAGGTCCAAGGCCCTTGGGTGGGCACCATCAAGGTGCTTAGAGAAGGTGTCCCCATTTCAGACATGGCACCCACGGGGCCCTTAGAGTGCGGCAGCCAAGCACACCATCGGTGGGATGAACGCTCCAGGGTGTGGGAGCCTCGCACACCATCCGGGTGAACCAGGCCCTTGGGTGCGGGAGCCTCGCACACCATCGGGAGGATGCCGACACTAGGGTGCGGAATCCCCGCACACCATCGGGAGGTCCTAGGCCCTTGGGTGCAGGAGCCTCGCACACCATCGGGAGGTCGTAGGCCCTTGGGTGCAGGAGCCTCGCACAGCATCGGGCGGTCCTAGGCCCTTGGGTGCAGGAGCCTCGCACACCATCGGGTGACCAGGCCCTTGGGTGCTGGAGCCTCGCACATCATCGGGAGGTCCTAGGCCCTTGGGCGCGGGAGCCTCGCACACCATCGGGTGACCAGGCCCTTGGGTGCGGGAGCCTCGCACACCATCGGGAGGATGCCGACACTAGGGTGCGGAATCCCCGCACACCATCGGGAGGTCCTAGGCCCTTGGGTGCAGGAGCCTCGCACACCATCGGGAGGTCGTAGGCCCTTGGGTGCAGGAGCCTCGCACACCATCGGGAGGTCCTAGGCCCTTGGGTGCGGGAGCCTCGCACACCATCGGGAGGTCCTAGGCCCTTGGGTGCGGGAGCCTCGCACACCATCGGGTGACCAGGCCCTTGGGTGCTGGAGCCTCGCACACCATCGGGAGGATGCCGACACTATGGTGCGGGAGCCCCGCACACCATCGGGAGGTCCTAGGCCCTTGGGTGCAGGAGCCTCGCACACCATCGGGAGGTCCTAGGCCCTTGGGTGCGGGAGCCACGCACACCATCGGGTGACCA
>CAUDLX010000216.1:397500-400000 GCA_958450335.1 Hibiscus tridactylites
GCACACCATCGGGGTGAACCAGGCCCTTGGGTGGGGGAGCCTCGGCCACCATCGGAAAGATGCGGGCACTAGGGTGCGGGAGCCTCGGACACCATCGGGTGAACCAGGCACCTTGGGTGCGGGAGCCTCGGTCACCATCGGGAGGATGCCAGCACTACGGTGCGGGAGCCTCGGTCACCATCGGGAAGATGCGGGCACTAGTGTGCGGGAGCCTCGGACACCATCGGGTGAACCGGGCCCTTGGGTGCGGGAGCCTCGGTCACCATCGGGAGGATGCCGGCACTACGGTGGGGAAGCCTCGGACACCATCGGGTGAACCAGGCCCTTGGGTGCGGGAGCCTCGGTCACCATCGGGTGAACCGGGCCCTTGGGTGCGGGAGCCTCGGTCACCATCGGGAGGATGCCGGCACTACGGTGGGGAAGCCTCGGACACCATCGGGTGAACCAGGCCCTTGGGTGCGGGAGCCTCGGTCACCATCGGGAGGATGCCGGCACTACGGTGGGGAAGCCTCGGACACCATCGGGTGAACCAGGCCCTTGGGTGTGAGAGCCTCGGTCACCATCGGGAGGATGCGGGCACAAGGGTGCGGAAGCCTCGCACACCATCGGGGTGAACCAGGCCCTTGGGTGGGGGAGCCTCGGTCACCATCGGGAGGATGCCGGCACAAGGGTGCGGAAGCCTCGCACACCATCGGGGTGAACCAGGCCCTTGGGTGCGGGAGCCTCGGTCACCATCGGGAGGATGGCGGCACAAGGGTGCGGAAGCCTCGCACACCATCGGGGTGAACCAGGCCCTTGGGTGGGGGAGCCTCGGCCACCATCGGAAAGATGCGGGCACTAGGGTGCGGGAGCCTCGGACACCATCGGGTGAACCAGGCACCTTGGGTGCGGGAGCCTCGGTCACCATCGGGAGGATGCCAGCACTACGGTGCGGGAGCCTCGGTCACCATCGGGAAGATGCGGGCACTAGTGTGCGGGAGCCTCGGACACCATCGGGTGAACCGGGCCCTTGGGTGCGGGAGCCTCGGTCACCATCGGGAGGATGCCGGCACTACGGTGGGGAAGCCTCGGACACCATCGGGTGAACCAGGCCCTTGGGTGCGGGAGCCTCGGTCACCATCGGGAGGATGCCGGCACTACGGTGGGGAAGCCTCGGACACCATCGGGTGAACCAGGCCCTTGGGTGCGGGAGCCTCGGTCACCATCGGGAGGATGCGGGCACAAGGGTGCGGAAGCCTCGCACACCATCGGGAGGATGCCGGCACAAGGGTGCGGAAGCCTCGCACACCATCGGGGTGAACCAGGCCCTTGGGTGCGGGAGCCTCGGTCACCATCGGGAGGATGTCGGCACAAGGGTGCTGAAGCCTCGCACACCATCGGGGTGAACCAGGCCCTTGGGTGGGGGAGCCTCGGTCACCATCGGGAAGATGCGGGCACTAGGGTGCGGGAGGCCCGCACACCATCGGGTGGGAGCCCCGCACACCATCGGGCGGGAGCCCCGCACACCATCGGGCGGGAGCTACGCACACCATCGGGTGGGAGCCCCGCACACCATCGGGCGGCAGCCCCGCACACCATCGGGCGGGAGCCCCGCACACCATCGGGACTCCTCGGTCGTGTCCCCATTTCAGACATATCAATGTCTACTGGGAGCATAGTGGGAAAGTTTTTTTAGCTCTATAGGGGGGGAGCGTTGCTGGGCATCCTTGAGGCACCCAGGGGTTTGAAGCGGCATATGGTGGGGCCCGCCCCACGGCCTAGCCCCATGACCGGAGATCCCCCTCCACCGCCGGCAAGGTTCCCGGCGGTGCTCCGGCGAGTCTCCGGCGAACTTTCCGGCGAGGCTAAAAGAAGGCAACATGAGGCTAAAAGAAGGCAAAACGACCCTCCCCCACTCCGTCCCTCCCCTCCCCTCTCCCTCCATGGGGAAAATTCGATATAACTAATGTCTCGGTCGGCCGGAAAGCTTCCACGGTGGGTGGCCTTTAGGCCAAAAATCGCGATCGTCCCTCCCGATTGCCTCACAATTTGGAAAACATGGGTGAAGATAAAAGAATGACGGCTTGGTTACGGGAACAATTCCCCGAGTTGCCCCTTCGTAAAATAGCACTCCCAAGTGTAGGGAGGCTCGAACAACATCGGGCGGTCGAAGGCCCTACGGTGCGGAAGCCCCGCACACCATTGGGAGGTCCAAGGCCCTTGGGTGGGCACCATCAAGGTGCTTAGAGAAGGTGTCCCCATTTCAGACATGGCACCCACGGGGCCCTTAGAGTGCGGCAGCCAAGCACCCCATCGGTGGGATGAACGCTCCAGGGTGTGGGAGCCTCGCACACCATCCGGGTGAACCAGGCCCTTGGGTGCGGGAGCCTCGCACACCATCGGGAGGATGCCGACACTAGGGTGCGGAATCCCCGCACACCATCGGGAGGTCCTAGGCCCTTGGGTGCAGGAGCCTCGCACACCATCGGGAGGTCGTAGGCCCTTGGGTGCAGGAGCCTCG
>CAUDLX010000217.1:85000-87500 GCA_958450335.1 Hibiscus tridactylites
GAGGATGCGGGCACAAGGGTGCGGAAGCCTCGCACACCATCGGGGTGAACCAGGCCCTTGGGTGGGGGAGCCTCGGTCACCATCGGGAGGATGCCGGCACAAGGGTGCGGAAGCCTCGCACACCATCGGGGTGAACCAGGCCCTTGGGTGCGGGAGCCTCGGTCACCATCGGGAGGATGGCGGCACAAGGGTGCGGAAGCCTCGCACACCATCGGGGTGAACCAGGCCCTTGGGTGGGGGAGCCTCGGCCACCATCGGAAAGATGCGGGCACTAGGGTGCGGGAGCCTCGGACACCATCGGGTGAACCAGGCACCTTGGGTGCGGGAGCCTCGGTCACCATCGGGAGGATGCCAGCACTACGGTGCGGGAGCCTCGGTCACCATCGGGAAGATGCGGGCACTAGTGTGCGGGAGCCTCGGACACCATCGGGTGAACCGGGCCCTTGGGTGCGGGAGCCTCGGTCACCATCGGGAGGATGCCGGCACTACGGTGGGGAAGCCTCGGACACCATCGGGTGAACCAGGCCCTTGGGTGCGGGAGCCTCGGTCACCATCGGGAGGATGCCGGCACTACGGTGGGGAAGCCTCGGACACCATCGGGTGAACCAGGCCCTTGGGTGCGGGAGCCTCGGTCACCATCGGGAGGATGCGGGCACAAGGGTGCGGAAGCCTCGCACACCATCGGGGTGAACCAGGCCCTTGGGTGGGGGAGCCTCGGTCACCATCGGGAGGATGCCGGCACAAGGGTGCGGAAGCCTCGCACACCATCGGGGTGAACCAGGCCCTTGGGTGCGGGAGCCTCGGTCACCATCGGGAGGATGTCGGCACAAGGGTGCTGAAGCCTCGCACACCATCGGGGTGAACCAGGCCCTTGGGTGGGGGAGCCTCGGTCACCATCGGGAAGATGCGGGCACTAGGGTGCGGGAGGCCCGCACACCATCGGGTGGGAGCCCCGCACACCATCGGGCGGGAGCCCCGCACACCATCGGGCGGGAGCTACGCACACCATCGGGTGGGAGCCCCGCACACCATCGGGCGGCAGCCCCGCACACCATCGGGCGGGAGCCCCGCACACCATCGGGACTCCTCGGTCGTGTCCCCATTTCAGACATATCAATGTCTACTGGGAGCATAGTGGGAAAGTTTTTTTAGCTCTATAGGGGGGAGCGTTGCTGGGCATCCTCGAGGCACCCAGGGGTTTGAAGCGGCATATGGTGGGGCCCGCCCCACGGCCTAGCCCCATGACCGGAGATCCCCCTCCACCGCCGGCAAGGTTCCCGGCGGTGCTCCGGCGAGTCTCCGGCGAACTTTCCGGCGAGGCTAAAAGAAGGCAACATGAGGCTAAAAGAAGGCAAAACGACCCTCCCCCACTCCGTCCCTCCCCTCCCCTCTCCCTCCATGGGGAAAATTCGATATAACTAATGTCTCGGTCGGCCGGAAAGCTTCCACGGTGGGTGGCCTTTAGGCCAAAAATCGCGATCGTCCCTCCCGATTGCCTCACAATTTGGAAAACATGGGTGAAGATAAAAGAATGACGGCTTGGTTACGGGAACAATTCCCCGAGTTGCCCCTTCGTAAAATAGCACTCCCAAGTGTAGGGAGGCTCGAACAACATCGGGCGGTCGAAGGCCCTACGGTGCGGAAGCCCCGCACACCATTGGGAGGTCCAAGGCCCTTGGGTGGGCACCATCAAGGTGCTTAGAGAAGGTGTCCCCATTTCAGACATGGCACCCACGGGGCCCTTAGAGTGCGGCAGCCAAGCACCCCATCGGTGGGATGAACGCTCCAGGGTGTGGGAGCCTCGCACACCATCCGGGTGAACCAGGCCCTTGGGTGCGGGAGCCTCGCACACCATCGGGAGGATGCCGACACTAGGGTGCGGAATCCCCGCACACCATCGGGAGGTCCTAGGCCCTTGGGTGCAGGAGCCTCGCACACCATCGGGAGGTCGTAGGCCCTTGGGTGCAGGAGCCTCGCACACCATCGGGCGGTCCTAGGCCCTTGGGTGCAGGAGCCTCGCACACCATCGGGTGACCAGGCCCTTGGGTGCTGGAGCCTCGCACATCATCGGGAGGTCCTAGGCCCTTGGGCGCTGGGAGCCTCGCACACCATCGGGTGACCAGGCCCTTGGGTGCGGGAGCCTCGCACACCATCGGGAGGATGCCGACACTAGGGTGCGGAATCCCCGCACACCATCGGGAGGTCCTAGGCCCTTGGGTGCAGGAGCCTCGCACACCATCGGGAGGTCGTAGGCCCTTGGGTGCAGGAGCCTCGCACACCATCGGGAGGTCCTAGGCCCTTGGGTGCGGGAGCCTCGCACACCATCGGGAGGTCCTAGGCCCTTGGGTGCGGGAGCCTCGCACACCATCGGGTGACCAGGCCCTTGGGTGCTGGAGCCTCGCACACCATCGGGAGGATGCCGACACTATGGTGCGGGAGCCCCGCACACCATCGGGAGGTCCTAGGCCCTTGGGTGCAGGAGCCTCGCACACCATCGGGA
>CAUDLX010000217.1:97500-99507 GCA_958450335.1 Hibiscus tridactylites
CCCATTTCAGACATGGCACCCACGGGGCCCTTAGAGTGCGGCAGCCAAGCACCCCATCGGTGGGATGAACGCTCCAGGGTGTGGGAGCCTCGCACACCATCCGGGTGAACCAGGCCCTTGGGTGCGGGAGCCTCGCACACCATCGGGAGGATGCCGACACTAGGGTGCGGAATCCCCGCACACCATCGGGAGGTCCTAGGCCCTTGGGTGCAGGAGCCTCGCACACCATCGGGAGGTCGTAGGCCCTTGGGTGCAGGAGCCTCGCACACCATCGGGCGGTCCTAGGCCCTTGGGTGCAGGAGCCTCGCACACCATCGGGTGACCAGGCCCTTGGGTGCTGGAGCCTCGCACATCATCGGGAGGTCCTAGGCCCTTGGGCGCGGGAGCCTCGCACACCATCGGGTGACCAGGCCCTTGGGTGCGGGAGCCTCGCACACCATCGGGAGGATGCCGACACTAGGGTGCGGAATCCCCGCACACCATCGGGAGGTCCTAGGCCCTTGGGTGCAGGAGCCTCGCACACCATCGGGAGGTCGTAGGCCCTTGGGTGCAGGAGCCTCGCACACCATCGGGAGGTCCTAGGCCCTTGGGTGCGGGAGCCTCGCACACCATCGGGAGGTCCTAGGCCCTTGGGTGCGGGAGCCTCGCACACCATCGGGTGACCAGGCCCTTGGGTGCTGGAGCCTCGCACACCATCGGGAGGATGCCGACACTATGGTGCGGGAGCCCCGCACACCATCGGGAGGTCCTAGGCCCTTGGGTGCAGGAGCCTCGCACACCATCGGGAGGTCCTAGGCCCTTGGGTGCGGGAGCCACGCACACCATCGGGTGACCAGGCCCTTGGGTGCGGGAGCCTCGCACACCATACGGGAGGATGCCGACACTATGGTGCGGAATCCCCGCACACCATCGGGAGGTCCTAGGCCCTTGGGTGCGGGAGCCTCGCACACCATCGGGTGACCAGGCCCTTGGGTGCGGGAGCCTCGCACACCATCGGGAGGTCCTAGGCCCTTGGGTGCGGGAGCCTCGCACACCATCGGGAGGATGCCGACACTAGGGTGCGGAATCCCCGCACACCATCGGGAGGTCCTAGGCCCTTGGGTGCAGGAGCCTCGCACACCATCGGGTGACCAGGCCCTTGGGTGCGGGAGCCTCGCACACCATCGGGAGGTCCTAGGCCCTTGGGTGCGGAATCCCCGCACACCATCGGGGTGCTGAGAGAAAGTGTCCCCATTTCAGACATGTCAATGTCTACTGGGAGCAATGCTGGAAAGTTTTTTTAGCTCTTTAGGGGGTGTGATCCGCGACCCCCCTCGGCACCCCCCCAAGGGGGCCGGGCCTCAGCACCCTAGGGTGCGAGGTGGGCGCCTAGGCGTCTGCGGCTCACGCCCCATCCATCGTTCCATTCGTGGGCTTGTCCGGAGGATTCGGATTAATGGAACGATGGATGGGGCTCGGGGGGAATGAGGACCCTGAAGGAGGCAAACCGCTAGAGGCTTCGGTTTCGTCGCCGCGTGATCTTGTTGGCTCTGTGCTACTTGCCGAGACCATGTCACCCCAGTACCAGTCCTTTAGAGGAAACGGCCCACTGGGGGGTGCGAGTAGACCATCTAATGTTCACGCAATTGACGAGATTGAGGCCTCGGTTGGTTGCCTTCTCTCGGGTTCTCTCGTGCCTAGCGGTTGTGGTGTGCCCTCGCTCATTGTTTCCTCCGCTCCTCGAACGAGTCATCGTTCGTGCGAGTCGTGGACCGGTGGGCGTGGATGCTGCTGCTTGTACGCAATGGGCATGTGAGTGGTGATATGGTTGTGTGTGTCGGCAGGCTCCGTGCTACGCGCATCGAACTGTCGAGCCGCACTCCTCTTCAATAACCTCCCCTTGCGGCCGTTGTGCCCAAGGGGGGGCTCGAGGGATCCTGTGTTGCGTACCCAAATCGACGGAATTTCGGATGTATTGTCATCCCTCGTCCGTCGAGTGGCCTTGCGGCTACTCGGCGGGCCTTAGTC
>CAUDLX010000218.1:5000-7500 GCA_958450335.1 Hibiscus tridactylites
AGGGTGCGGGAGCCTCGGACACCATCGGGTGAACCAGGCACCTTGGGTGCGGGAGCCTCGGTCACCATCGGGAGGATGCCAGCACTACGGTGCGGGAGCCTCGGTCACCATCGGGAAGATGCGGGCACTAGTGTGCGGGAGCCTCGGACACCATCGGGTGAACCGGGCCCTTGGGTGCGGGAGCCTCGGTCACCATCGGGAGGATGCCGGCACTACGGTGGGGAAGCCTCGGACACCATCGGGTGAACCAGGCCCTTGGGTGCGGGAGCCTCGGTCACCATCGGGAGGATGCCGGCACTACGGTGGGGAAGCCTCGGACACCATCGGGTGAACCAGGCCCTTGGGTGCGGGAGCCTCGGTCACCATCGGGAGGATGCGGGCACAAGGGTGCGGAAGCCTCGCACACCATCGGGGTGAACCAGGCCCTTGGGTGGGGGAGCCTCGGTCACCATCGGGAGGATGCCGGCACAAGGGTGCGGAAGCCTCGCACACCATCGGGGTGAACCAGGCCCTTGGGTGCGGGAGCCTCGGTCACCATCGGGAGGATGTCGGCACAAGGGTGCTGAAGCCTCGCACACCATCGGGGTGAACCAGGCCCTTGGGTGGGGGAGCCTCGGTCACCATCGGGAAGATGCGGGCACTAGGGTGCGGGAGGCCCGCACACCATCGGGTGGGAGCCCCGCACACCATCGGGCGGGAGCCCCGCACACCATCGGGCGGGAGCTACGCACACCATCGGGTGGGAGCCCCGCACACCATCGGGCGGCAGCCCCGCACACCATCGGGCGGGAGCCCCGCACACCATCGGGACTCCTCGGTCGTGTCCCCATTTCAGACATATCAATGTCTACTGGGAGCATAGTGGGAAAGTTTTTTTAGCTCTATAGGGGGGAGCGTTGCTGGGCATCCTCGAGGCACCCAGGGGTTTGAAGCGGCATATGGTGGGGCCCGCCCCACGGCCTAGCCCCATGACCGGAGATCCCCCTCCACCGCCGGCAAGGTTCCCGGCGGTGCTCCGGCGAGTCTCCGGCGAACTTTCCGGCGAGGCTAAAAGAAGGCAACATGAGGCTAAAAGAAGGCAAAACGACCCTCCCCCACTCCGTCCCTCCCCTCCCCTCTCCCTCCATGGGGAAAATTCGATATAACTAATGTCTCGGTCGGCCGGAAAGCTTCCACGGTGGGTGGCCTTTAGGCCAAAAATCGCGATCGTCCCTCCCGATTGCCTCACAATTTGGAAAACATGGGTGAAGATAAAAGAATGACGGCTTGGTTACGGGAACAATTCCCCGAGTTGCCCCTTCGTAAAATAGCACTCCCAAGTGTAGGGAGGCTCGAACAACATCGGGCGGTCGAAGGCCCTACGGTGCGGAAGCCCCGCACACCATTGGGAGGTCCAAGGCCCTTGGGTGGGCACCATCAAGGTGCTTAGAGAAGGTGTCCCCATTTCAGACATGGCACCCACGGGGCCCTTAGAGTGCGGCAGCCAAGCACCCCATCGGTGGGATGAACGCTCCAGGGTGTGGGAGCCTCGCACACCATCCGGGTGAACCAGGCCCTTGGGTGCGGGAGCCTCGCACACCATCGGGAGGATGCCGACACTAGGGTGCGGAATCCCCGCACACCATCGGGAGGTCCTAGGCCCTTGGGTGCAGGAGCCTCGCACACCATCGGGAGGTCGTAGGCCCTTGGGTGCAGGAGCCTCGCACACCATCGGGCGGTCCTAGGCCCTTGGGTGCAGGAGCCTCGCACACCATCGGGTGACCAGGCCCTTGGGTGCTGGAGCCTCGCACATCATCGGGAGGTCCTAGGCCCTTGGGCGCGGGAGCCTCGCACACCATCGGGTGACCAGGCCCTTGGGTGCGGGAGCCTCGCACACCATCGGGAGGATGCCGACACTAGGGTGCGGAATCCCCGCACACCATCGGGAGGTCCTAGGCCCTTGGGTGCAGGAGCCTCGCACACCATCGGGAGGTCGTAGGCCCTTGGGTGCAGGAGCCTCGCACACCATCGGGAGGTCCTAGGCCCTTGGGTGCGGGAGCCTCGCACACCATCGGGAGGTCCTAGGCCCTTGGGTGCGGGAGCCTCGCACACCATCGGGTGACCAGGCCCTTGGGTGCTGGAGCCTCGCACACCATCGGGAGGATGCCGACACTATGGTGCGGGAGCCCCGCACACCATCGGGAGGTCCTAGGCCCTTGGGTGCAGGAGCCTCGCACACCATCGGGAGGTCCTAGGCCCTTGGGTGCGGGAGCCACGCACACCATCGGGTGACCAGGCCCTTGGGTGCGGGAGCCTCGCACACCATCGGGAGGATGCCGACACTATGGTGCGGAATCCCCGCACACCATCGGGAGGTCCTAGGCCCTTGGGTGCGGGAGCCTCGCACACCATCGGGTGACCAGGCCCTTGCGTGCGGGAGCCTCGCACACCATCGGGAGGTCCTAGGCCCTTGGGTGCGGGAGCCTCGCACACCATCGGGAGGATGCCGACACTAGGGTGC
>CAUDLX010000218.1:27500-30000 GCA_958450335.1 Hibiscus tridactylites
GTGAACCGGGCCCTTGGGTGCGGGAGCCTCGGTCACCATCGGGAGGATGCCGGCACTACGGTGGGGAAGCCTCGGACACCATCGGGTGAACCAGGCCCTTGGGTGCGGGAGCCTCGGTCACCATCGGGTGAACCGGGCCCTTGGGTGCGGGAGCCTCGGTCACCATCGGGAGGATGCCGGCACTACGGTGGGGAAGCCTCGGACACCATCGGGTGAACCAGGCCCTTGGGTGCGGGAGCCTCGGTCACCATCGGGAGGATGCCGGCACTACGGTGGGGAAGCCTCGGACACCATCGGGTGAACCAGGCCCTTGGGTGTGAGAGCCTCGGTCACCATCGGGAGGATGCGGGCACAAGGGTGCGGAAGCCTCGCACACCATCGGGGTGAACCAGGCCCTTGGGTGGGGGAGCCTCGGTCACCATCGGGAGGATGCCGGCACAAGGGTGCGGAAGCCTCGCACACCATCGGGGTGAACCAGGCCCTTGGGTGCGGGAGCCTCGGTCACCATCGGGAGGATGGCGGCACAAGGGTGCGGAAGCCTCGCACACCATCGGGGTGAACCAGGCCCTTGGGTGGGGGAGCCTCGGCCACCATCGGAAAGATGCGGGCACTAGGGTGCGGGAGCCTCGGACACCATCGGGTGAACCAGGCACCTTGGGTGCGGGAGCCTCGGTCACCATCGGGAGGATGCCAGCACTACGGTGCGGGAGCCTCGGTCACCATCGGGAAGATGCGGGCACTAGTGTGCGGGAGCCTCGGACACCATCGGGTGAACCGGGCCCTTGGGTGCGGGAGCCTCGGTCACCATCGGGAGGATGCCGGCACTACGGTGGGGAAGCCTCGGACACCATCGGGTGAACCAGGCCCTTGGGTGCGGGAGCCTCGGTCACCATCGGGAGGATGCCGGCACTACGGTGGGGAAGCCTCGGACACCATCGGGTGAACCAGGCCCTTGGGTGCGGGAGCCTCGGTCACCATCGGGAGGATGCGGGCACAAGGGTGCGGAAGCCTCGCACACCATCGGGGTGAACCAGGCCCTTGGGTGGGGGAGCCTCGGTCACCATCGGGAGGATGCCGGCACAAGGGTGCGGAAGCCTCGCACACCATCGGGGTGAACCAGGCCCTTGGGTGCGGGAGCCTCGGTCACCATCGGGAGGATGTCGGCACAAGGGTGCTGAAGCCTCGCACACCATCGGGGTGAACCAGGCCCTTGGGTGGGGGAGCCTCGGTCACCATCGGGAAGATGCGGGCACTAGGGTGCGGGAGGCCCGCACACCATCGGGTGGGAGCCCCGCACACCATCGGGCGGGAGCCCCGCACACCATCGGGCGGGAGCTACGCACACCATCGGGTGGGAGCCCCGCACACCATCGGGCGGCAGCCCCGCACACCATCGGGCGGGAGCCCCGCACACCATCGGGACTCCTCGGTCGTGTCCCCATTTCAGACATATCAATGTCTACTGGGAGCATAGTGGGAAAGTTTTTTTAGCTCTATAGGGGGGAGCGTTGCTGGGCATCCTCGAGGCACCCAGGGGTTTGAAGCGGCATATGGTGGGGCCCGCCCCACGGCCTAGCCCCATGACCGGAGATCCCCCTCCACCGCCGGCAAGGTTCCCGGCGGTGCTCCGGCGAGTCTCCGGCGAACTTTCCGGCGAGGCTAAAAGAAGGCAACATGAGGCTAAAAGAAGGCAAAACGACCCTCCCCCACTCCGTCCCTCCCCTCCCCTCTCCCTCCATGGGGAAAATTCGATATAACTAATGTCTCGGTCGGCCGGAAAGCTTCCACGGTGGGTGGCCTTTAGGCCAAAAATCGCGATCGTCCCTCCCGATTGCCTCACAATTTGGAAAACATGGGTGAAGATAAAAGAATGACGGCTTGGTTACGGGAACAATTCCCCGAGTTGCCCCTTCGTAAAATAGCACTCCCAAGTGTAGGGAGGCTCGAACAACATCGGGCGGTCGAAGGCCCTACGGTGCGGAAGCCCCGCACACCATTGGGAGGTCCAAGGCCCTTGGGTGGGCACCATCAAGGTGCTTAGAGAAGGTGTCCCCATTTCAGACATGGCACCCACGGGGCCCTTAGAGTGCGGCAGCCAAGCACCCCATCGGTGGGATGAACGCTCCAGGGTGTGGGAGCCTCGCACACCATCCGGGTGAACCAGGCCCTTGGGTGCGGGAGCCTCGCACACCATCGGGAGGATGCCGACACTAGGGTGCGGAATCCCCGCACACCATCGGGAGGTCCTAGGCCCTTGGGTGCAGGAGCCTCGCACACCATCGGGAGGTCGTAGGCCCTTGGGTGCAGGAGCCTCGCACACCATCGGGCGGTCCTAGGCCCTTGGGTGCAGGAGCCTCGCACACCATCGGGTGACCAGGCCCTTGGGTGCTGGAGCCTCGCACATCATCGGGAGGTCCTAGGCCCTTGGGCGCGGGAGCCTCGCACACCATCGGGTGACCAGGCCCTTGGGTGCGGGAGCCTCGCACACCATCGGGAGGAT
>CAUDLX010000219.1:37500-40000 GCA_958450335.1 Hibiscus tridactylites
GGCCCTTGGGTGGGGGAGCCTCGGTCACCATCGGGAGGATGCCGGCACAAGGGTGCGGAAGCCTCGCACACCATCGGGGTGAACCAGGCCCTTGGGTGCGGGAGCCTCGGTCACCATCGGGAGGATGGCGGCACAAGGGTGCGGAAGCCTCGCACACCATCGGGGTGAACCAGGCCCTTGGGTGGGGGAGCCTCGGCCACCATCGGAAAGATGCGGGCACTAGGGTGCGGGAGCCTCGGACACCATCGGGTGAACCAGGCACCTTGGGTGCGGGAGCCTCGGTCACCATCGGGAGGATGCCAGCACTACGGTGCGGGAGCCTCGGTCACCATCGGGAAGATGCGGGCACTAGTGTGCGGGAGCCTCGGACACCATCGGGTGAACCGGGCCCTTGGGTGCGGGAGCCTCGGTCACCATCGGGAGGATGCCGGCACTACGGTGGGGAAGCCTCGGACACCATCGGGTGAACCAGGCCCTTGGGTGCGGGAGCCTCGGTCACCATCGGGAGGATGCCGGCACTACGGTGGGGAAGCCTCGGACACCATCGGGTGAACCAGGCCCTTGGGTGCGGGAGCCTCGGTCACCATCGGGAGGATGCGGGCACAAGGGTGCGGAAGCCTCGCACACCATCGGGGTGAACCAGGCCCTTGGGTGGGGGAGCCTCGGTCACCATCGGGAGGATGCCGGCACAAGGGTGCGGAAGCCTCGCACACCATCGGGGTGAACCAGGCCCTTGGGTGCGGGAGCCTCGGTCACCATCGGGAGGATGTCGGCACAAGGGTGCTGAAGCCTCGCACACCATCGGGGTGAACCAGGCCCTTGGGTGGGGGAGCCTCGGTCACCATCGGGAAGATGCGGGCACTAGGGTGCGGGAGGCCCGCACACCATCGGGTGGGAGCCCCGCACACCATCGGGCGGGAGCCCCGCACACCATCGGGCGGGAGCTACGCACACCATCGGGTGGGAGCCCCGCACACCATCGGGCGGCAGCCCCGCACACCATCGGGCGGGAGCCCCGCACACCATCGGGACTCCTCGGTCGTGTCCCCATTTCAGACATATCAATGTCTACTGGGAGCATAGTGGGAAAGTTTTTTTAGCTCTATAGGGGGGGAGCGTTGCTGGGCATCCTCGAGGCACCCAGGGGTTTGAAGCGGCATATGGTGGGGCCCGCCCCACGGCCTAGCCCCATGACCGGAGATCCCCCTCCACCGCCGGCAAGGTTCCCGGCGGTGCTCCGGCGAGTCTCCGGCGAACTTTCCGGCGAGGCTAAAAGAAGGCAACATGAGGCTAAAAGAAGGCAAAACGACCCTCCCCCACTCCGTCCCTCCCCTCCCCTCTCCCTCCATGGGGAAAATTCGATATAACTAATGTCTCGGTCGGCCGGAAAGCTTCCACGGTGGGTGGCCTTTAGGCCAAAAATCGCGATCGTCCCTCCCGATTGCCTCACAATTTGGAAAACATGGGTGAAGATAAAAGAATGACGGCTTGGTTACGGGAACAATTCCCCGAGTTGCCCCTTCGTAAAATAGCACTCCCAAGTGTAGGGAGGCTCGAACAACATCGGGCGGTCGAAGGCCCTACGGTGCGGAAGCCCCGCACACCATTGGGAGGTCCAAGGCCCTTGGGTGGGCACCATCAAGGTGCTTAGAGAAGGTGTCCCCATTTCAGACATGGCACCCACGGGGCCCTTAGAGTGCGGCAGCCAAGCACCCCATCGGTGGGATGAACGCTCCAGGGTGTGGGAGCCTCGCACACCATCCGGGTGAACCAGGCCCTTGGGTGCGGGAGCCTCGCACACCATCGGGAGGATGCCGACACTAGGGTGCGGAATCCCCGCACACCATCGGGAGGTCCTAGGCCCTTGGGTGCAGGAGCCTCGCACACCATCGGGAGGTCGTAGGCCCTTGGGTGCAGGAGCCTCGCACACCATCGGGCGGTCCTAGGCCCTTGGGTGCAGGAGCCTCGCACACCATCGGGTGACCAGGCCCTTGGGTGCTGGAGCCTCGCACATCATCGGGAGGTCCTAGGCCCTTGGGCGCGGGAGCCTCGCACACCATCGGGTGACCAGGCCCTTGGGTGCGGGAGCCTCGCACACCATCGGGAGGATGCCGACACTAGGGTGCGGAATCCCCGCACACCATCGGGAGGTCCTAGGCCCTTGGGTGCAGGAGCCTCGCACACCATCGGGAGGTCGTAGGCCCTTGGGTGCAGGAGCCTCGCACACCATCGGGAGGTCCTAGGCCCTTGGGTGCGGGAGCCTCGCACACCATCGGGAGGTCCTAGGCCCTTGGGTGCGGGAGCCTCGCACACCATCGGGTGACCAGGCCCTTGGGTGCTGGAGCCTCGCACACCATCGGGAGGATGCCGACACTATGGTGCGGGAGCCCCGCACACCATCGGGAGGTCCTAGGCCCTTGGGTGCAGGAGCCTCGCACACCATCGGGAGGTCCTAGACCCTTGGGTGCGGGAGCCACGCACACCATCGGGTGACCAGGCC
>CAUDLX010000219.1:70000-72500 GCA_958450335.1 Hibiscus tridactylites
ACACCATCGGGTGAACCGGGCCCTTGGGTGCGGGAGCCTCGGTCACCATCGGGAGGATGCCGGCACTACGGTGGGGAAGCCTCGGACACCATCGGGTGAACCAGGCCCTTGGGTGCGGGAGCCTCGGTCACCATCGGGAGGATGCCGGCACTACGGTGGGGAAGCCTCGGACACCATCGGGTGAACCAGGCCCTTGGGTGCGGGAGCCTCGGTCACCATCGGGAGGATGCGGGCACAAGGGTGCGGAAGCCTCGCACACCATCGGGGTGAACCAGGCCCTTGGGTGGGGGAGCCTCGGTCACCATCGGGAGGATGCCGGCACAAGGGTGCGGAAGCCTCGCACACCATCGGGGTGAACCAGGCCCTTGGGTGCGGGAGCCTCGGTCACCATCGGGAGGATGTCGGCACAAGGGTGCTGAAGCCTCGCACACCATCGGGGTGAACCAGGCCCTTGGGTGGGGGAGCCTCGGTCACCATCGGGAAGATGCGGGCACTAGGGTGCGGGAGGCCCGCACACCATCGGGTGGGAGCCCCGCACACCATCGGGCGGGAGCCCCGCACACCATCGGGCGGGAGCTACGCACACCATCGGGTGGGAGCCCCGCACACCATCGGGCGGCAGCCCCGCACACCATCGGGCGGGAGCCCCGCACACCATCGGGACTCCTCGGTCGTGTCCCCATTTCAGACATATCAATGTCTACTGGGAGCATAGTGGGAAAGTTTTTTTAGCTCTATAGGGGGGGAGCGTTGCTGGGCATCCTCGAGGCACCCAGGGGTTTGAAGCGGCATATGGTGGGGCCCGCCCCACGGCCTAGCCCCATGACCGGAGATCCCCCTCCACCGCCGGCAAGGTTCCCGGCGGTGCTCCGGCGAGTCTCCGGCGAACTTTCCGGCGAGGCTAAAAGAAGGCAACATGAGGCTAAAAGAAG
Organism: Hibiscus tridactylites; assembly: GCA_958450335.1. Lineage (NCBI taxonomy): Eukaryota > Viridiplantae > Streptophyta > Magnoliopsida > Malvales > Malvaceae > Hibiscus > Hibiscus tridactylites. The sequence continues at coordinate 70,933 of CAUDLX010000219.1, forward strand.
GCAAAACGACCCTCCCCCACTCCGTCCCTCCCCTCCCCTCTCCCTCCATGGGGAAAATTCGATATAACTAATGTCTCGGTCGGCCGGAAAGCTTCCACGGTGGGTGGCCTTTAGGCCAAAAATCGCGATCGTCCCTCCCGATTGCCTCACAATTTGGAAAACATGGGTGAAGATAAAAGAATGACGGCTTGGTTACGGGAACAATTCCCCGAGTTGCCCCTTCGTAAAATAGCACTCCCAAGTGTAGGGAGGCTCGAACAACATCGGGCGGTCGAAGGCCCTACGGTGCGGAAGCCCCGCACACCATTGGGAGGTCCAAGGCCCTTGGGTGGGCACCATCAAGGTGCTTAGAGAAGGTGTCCCCATTTCAGACATGGCACCCACGGGGCCCTTAGAGTGCGGCAGCCAAGCACCCCATCGGTGGGATGAACGCTCCAGGGTGTGGGAGCCTCGCACACCATCCGGGTGAACCAGGCCCTTGGGTGCGGGAGCCTCGCACACCATCGGGAGGATGCCGACACTAGGGTGCGGAATCCCCGCACACCATCGGGAGGTCCTAGGCCCTTGGGTGCAGGAGCCTCGCACACCATCGGGAGGTCGTAGGCCCTTGGGTGCAGGAGCCTCGCACACCATCGGGCGGTCCTAGGCCCTTGGGTGCAGGAGCCTCGCACACCATCGGGTGACCAGGCCCTTGGGTGCTGGAGCCTCGCACATCATCGGGAGGTCCTAGGCCCTTGGGCGCGGGAGCCTCGCACACCATCGGGTGACCAGGCCCTTGGGTGCGGGAGCCTCGCACACCATCGGGAGGATGCCGACACTAGGGTGCGGAATCCCCGCACACCATCGGGAGGTCCTAGGCCCTTGGGTGCAGGAGCCTCGCACACCATCGGGAGGTCGTAGGCCCTTGGGTGCAGGAGCCTCGCACACCATCGGGAGGTCCTAGGCCCTTGGGTGCGGGAGCCTCGCACACCATCGGGAGGTCCTAGGCCCTTGGGTGCGGGAGCCTCGCACACCATCGGGTGACCAGGCCCTTGGGTGCTGGAGCCTCGCACACCATCGGGAGGATGCCGACACTATGGTGCGGGAGCCCCGCACACCATCGGGAGGTCCTAGGCCCTTGGGTGCAGGAGCCTCGCACACCATCGGGAGGTCCTAGACCCTTGGGTGCGGGAGCCACGCACACCATCGGGTGACCAGGCCCTTGGGTGCGGGAGCCTCGCACACCATCGGGAGGATGCCGACACTATGGTGCGGAATCCCCGCACACCATCGGGAGGTCCTAGGCCCTTGGGTGCGGGAGCCTCGCACACCATCGGGTGACCAGGCCCTTGGGTGCGGGAGCCTCGCACACCATCGGGAGGTCCTAGGCCCTTGGGTGCGGGAGCCTCGCACACCATCGGGAGGATGCCGACACTAGGGTGCGGAATCCCCGCACACCATCGGGAGGTCCTAGGCCCTTGGGTGCAGGAGCCTCGCACACCATCGGGTGACCAGGCCCTTGGGTGCGGGAGCCTCGCACACCATCGGGAGGTCCTAGGCCCTTGGGTGCGGAATCCCCGCACACCATC
>CAUDLX010000219.1:112500-115000 GCA_958450335.1 Hibiscus tridactylites
AGGGTGCGGAAGCCTCGCACACCATCGGGGTGAACCAGGCCCTTGGGTGCGGGAGCCTCGGTCACCATCGGGAGGATGGCGGCACAAGGGTGCGGAAGCCTCGCACACCATCGGGGTGAACCAGGCCCTTGGGTGGGGGAGCCTCGGCCACCATCGGAAAGATGCGGGCACTAGGGTGCGGGAGCCTCGGACACCATCGGGTGAACCAGGCACCTTGGGTGCGGGAGCCTCGGTCACCATCGGGAGGATGCCAGCACTACGGTGCGGGAGCCTCGGTCACCATCGGGAAGATGCGGGCACTAGTGTGCGGGAGCCTCGGACACCATCGGGTGAACCGGGCCCTTGGGTGCGGGAGCCTCGGTCACCATCGGGAGGATGCCGGCACTACGGTGGGGAAGCCTCGGACACCATCGGGTGAACCAGGCCCTTGGGTGCGGGAGCCTCGGTCACCATCGGGAGGATGCCGGCACTACGGTGGGGAAGCCTCGGACACCATCGGGTGAACCAGGCCCTTGGGTGCGGGAGCCTCGGTCACCATCGGGAGGATGCGGGCACAAGGGTGCGGAAGCCTCGCACACCATCGGGGTGAACCAGGCCCTTGGGTGGGGGAGCCTCGGTCACCATCGGGAGGATGCCGGCACAAGGGTGCGGAAGCCTCGCACACCATCGGGGTGAACCAGGCCCTTGGGTGCGGGAGCCTCGGTCACCATCGGGAGGATGTCGGCACAAGGGTGCTGAAGCCTCGCACACCATCGGGGTGAACCAGGCCCTTGGGTGGGGGAGCCTCGGTCACCATCGGGAAGATGCGGGCACTAGGGTGCGGGAGGCCCGCACACCATCGGGTGGGAGCCCCGCACACCATCGGGCGGGAGCCCCGCACACCATCGGGCGGGAGCTACGCACACCATCGGGTGGGAGCCCCGCACACCATCGGGCGGCAGCCCCGCACACCATCGGGCGGGAGCCCCGCACACCATCGGGACTCCTCGGTCGTGTCCCCATTTCAGACATATCAATGTCTACTGGGAGCATAGTGGGAAAGTTTTTTTAGCTCTATAGGGGGGGAGCGTTGCTGGGCATCCTCGAGGCACCCAGGGGTTTGAAGCGGCATATGGTGGGGCCCGCCCCACGGCCTAGCCCCATGACCGGAGATCCCCCTCCACCGCCGGCAAGGTTCCCGGCGGTGCTCCGGCGAGTCTCCGGCGAACTTTCCGGCGAGGCTAAAAGAAGGCAACATGAGGCTAAAAGAAGGCAAAACGACCCTCCCCCACTCCGTCCCTCCCCTCCCCTCTCCCTCCATGGGGAAAATTCGATATAACTAATGTCTCGGTCGGCCGGAAAGCTTCCACGGTGGGTGGCCTTTAGGCCAAAAATCGCGATCGTCCCTCCCGATTGCCTCACAATTTGGAAAACATGGGTGAAGATAAAAGAATGACGGCTTGGTTACGGGAACAATTCCCCGAGTTGCCCCTTCGTAAAATAGCACTCCCAAGTGTAGGGAGGCTCGAACAACATCGGGCGGTCGAAGGCCCTACGGTGCGGAAGCCCCGCACACCATTGGGAGGTCCAAGGCCCTTGGGTGGGCACCATCAAGGTGCTTAGAGAAGGTGTCCCCATTTCAGACATGGCACCCACGGGGCCCTTAGAGTGCGGCAGCCAAGCACCCCATCGGTGGGATGAACGCTCCAGGGTGTGGGAGCCTCGCACACCATCCGGGTGAACCAGGCCCTTGGGTGCGGGAGCCTCGCACACCATCGGGAGGATGCCGACACTAGGGTGCGGAATCCCCGCACACCATCGGGAGGTCCTAGGCCCTTGGGTGCAGGAGCCTCGCACACCATCGGGAGGTCGTAGGCCCTTGGGTGCAGGAGCCTCGCACACCATCGGGCGGTCCTAGGCCCTTGGGTGCAGGAGCCTCGCACACCATCGGGTGACCAGGCCCTTGGGTGCTGGAGCCTCGCACATCATCGGGAGGTCCTAGGCCCTTGGGCGCGGGAGCCTCGCACACCATCGGGTGACCAGGCCCTTGGGTGCGGGAGCCTCGCACACCATCGGGAGGATGCCGACACTAGGGTGCGGAATCCCCGCACACCATCGGGAGGTCCTAGGCCCTTGGGTGCAGGAGCCTCGCACACCATCGGGAGGTCGTAGGCCCTTGGGTGCAGGAGCCTCGCACACCATCGGGAGGTCCTAGGCCCTTGGGTGCGGGAGCCTCGCACACCATCGGGAGGTCCTAGGCCCTTGGGTGCGGGAGCCTCGCACACCATCGGGTGACCAGGCCCTTGGGTGCTGGAGCCTCGCACACCATCGGGAGGATGCCGACACTATGGTGCGGGAGCCCCGCACACCATCGGGAGGTCCTAGGCCCTTGGGTGCAGGAGCCTCGCACACCATCGGGAGGTCCTAGACCCTTGGGTGCGGGAGCCACGCACACCATCGGGTGACCAGGCCCTTGGGTGCGGGAGCCTCGCACACCATCGGGAGGATGCCGACACTATGG
>CAUDLX010000220.1:0-158190 GCA_958450335.1 Hibiscus tridactylites
TAATATTTGAATAAAACATTTTTGCGGTCCTTTTTTGTAGAGGTTTCTGACGAGGAGGTCTAAAATGGCCTTTCAATGGACCCGTTGGAATTTTAACTGAGTAAAAAGTACATAAATTGAGGTTTTGCAATATAATTGTGTTGAAAATCTCCTAATCAATTACATGAACTCCTAAAATTTGATTAAAACTTGTTTTGCAATCATTTTTGTAGAGGTTTCGGATGAGCGGGTTGAAATGGGCCTTTCAATGCACCGTTGAATTTTAAATGAGTAAAAAGTACATAAATTGAGTATTTGCAATATAATTGTGTTGAAAATCTCCAAATCAATTATTTGAACTCCTAATATTTGAATAAAACATTTTTGCGGTCCTTTTTTGTAGAAGGTTTCGGAACGAGCAGTCTAAATGGGCCTTTTCAATGGACCCGTTGGAATTTTAACTGAGTCAAAAGTAAAGAAATTGAAGTTTTGCAATATAATTGTGTTGAAAAGCTCCTACTCAAATATTTGAACTCCTAATATTTGAATAAAACATTTTTGCGGTCCTTTTGTAGAGGTTTCGGACGAGGAGGGTCTAAATGGGCCTTTCAATGGACCCGTTGGAATTTTAACTGAGTCAAAGTAAAGAAATTGAAGTTTTGCAATATAATTGTGTTGAAAAGCTCCTACTCAAATATTTGAACTCCTAATATTTGAATAAAACATTTTTGCGGTCCTTTTTGTAGAGGTTTCGGACGAGGAGGTCTAAATGGGCCTTTCAATGGACCCGTTGGAATTTTAACTGAGTAAAAAGTACAGAAATTGAGCTTTTGCAATATATTGATTTGAAAAGCTCCTAATCAATTATTTGAACTCTAATATTGACTAAAACCTTTTTTGCGGTCCTTTTGTAGAGGTTTCGGAGGAGCGGTCTAAATGGGCCTTTCAATGGACCCGTTGGAATTTTAATGAGTAAAAAGTATAGAAATTGACATTTTGCAATATAATTGTGTTGAAAATCTGCTAATCAATTACATGAACTCCTAAAATTTGATTAAAACTTGTTTTGCAGTCCTTTTTGTAGAGGTTTCGGACGAGTGGGTCGAAATGGGCCTTTTAATGGACCCGTTGGAATTTTAAATGAGTAAAAAGTACATAAATGGAGGTTTTGCAATATAATTGTGTTGAAAAGCTCCTACTCAAATATTTGAACTCCTAATATTTGAATAAAACATTTTTGCGGTCCTTTTTGTAGAGGTTTCGGACGAGGAGGTCTAAATGGGCCTTTCAATGGACCCGTTGGAATTTTAACTGAGTTAAAAGTAAAGAAATTGAATTTTTGCAATATAATTGTGTGAAAAGCTCCTACTCAAATATTTGAACTCCTAATATTTGAATAAAACATTTTTGCGGTCCTTTTTGTAGAGGTTTCGGACGAGGAGGTCTAAATGGGCCTTTCAATGGACCCGTTGGAATTTTAACTGAGTAAAAAGTACAGAAATTGAGCTTTTGCAATATAATTGATTTGAAATGCTCCTAATCAATTATTTGAACCTCCTAATATTTGACTAAAACCTTTTTTGCGGTCCTTTTGTAGAGGTTTCGGAGGAGCGGTCTAAATGGGCCTTTCAATGGACTCCGTTGAATTTTATTGAGTAAAAAGTTATAGAAATTGACATTTGAAATATAATTGTGTTGAAAATCTGCTGAATCAATTACATGAACTCCTAAAATTTGATTAAACTTGTTTTGCAGTCCTTTTTGTAGAGGTTTCGGACGAGTGGGTCGAAATGGGCCTTTTATGACCCGTTGGAATTTAAATGAGTAAAAAGTACATAAATGGAGGTTTTGCAATATATTGTGTTGAAAAGCTTCCTAATCAATTATTTGAACTCCTAATATTTGAATAAAACATTTTTGCGGTCCTTTTTGTAGAGGTTTCAGAGGAGGAGGTCTAAATGGCCTTTCAATGGACCCGTTGGAATTTTAACTGAGTGAAAAGTACAGAAATTGAGCTTTTGCAATATAATTGATTTGAAAGCTCCTAATCAATTATTTGAACTCCTAATATTTGACTAAAACTTGTTTTGCGGTCCTTTTGTAGAGTTTCGGAGGAGCGGTCTAAATGGGCCTTTCAATGGACCCGTTGGAATTTTAACTGAGTAAAAAGTACATAAATTGAGGTTTTGCAATATAATTGTGTTGCAAAATCTCCTAATCAATTACATGAACTCCTAAAATTTGATTAAAAACATTTTTAAATGAGTAAAAAGTACATAAATTGAGTATTTTGCAATATAATTGTGTTGAAATCTCCAAATCAATTATTTGAACTCCTAATATTTGAATAAAACATTTTTGCGGTCCTTTTTGTAAAGGTTTCGGACGAGCAGGTCTAATGGGCCTTTCAATGGACCCGTTGGAATTTTAACTGAGTCAAAAGTAAGAAATTGAAGTTTTGCAATATAATTGTGTTGAAAAGATCCTACTCAAATATTTGAACTCCTAATATTTGAATAAAACATTTTTGCGGTCCTTTTTGTAGAGGTTTCGGACGAGGAGGTCTAAATGGGGCTTTCAATGGACCCGTTGGAATTTTAACCTGAGTCAAAGTAAAGAAATTGAAGTTTGCAATATAATTGTGTTGAAAAGCTCCTACTCAAATATTTGAACTCCTAATATTTGAATAAAACATTTTGCGGTCCTTTTTGTAGAGGTTTCGGACGAGGAGAGGTCTAAATGGGCCTTTCAATGGACCGTTGGAATTTAACTGAGTAAAAAGTACAGAAATTGAGCTTTTGCAAATATATTGATTTGAAAAGCTCCTAATCAATTATTTGAACTCCTAATATTTGACTAAACTTGTTTTGCGGTCCTTTTGTAGAGGTTCGGAGGAGCGGTCTAAATGGGCCTTTCAATGGACCCGTTGGAATTTTAATTGAGTAAAAGTATAGAAATTGACATTTTGCAATATAATTGTGTTGAAAATCTCCTAATCAATTACATGAACTCCTAAAATTTGATTAAACTTGTTTTGCAGTCCTTTTTGTAGAGGTTTCGGACGAGTGGGTCGAAATGGGCCTTTTAATGGACCCGTTGGAATTTTAAATGAGTAAAAAGTACATAAATGGAGGGTTTTGCAATATAATTGTGTTGAAAAGCTCCTAATCAATTATTTGAACTCCTAAATATTGAATAAAACATTTTTGCGGTCCTTTTTGTAGAGGTTTCAGAGGAGGAGGTCTAAATGGCCTTTCATGACCCGTTGGAATTTTAACTGAGTGAAAAGTACAGAATTGAGCTTTTGCAATATAATTGATTAAAAAGCTCCTAATCAATTATTTGAACTCCTAATATTCGACTAAAACTTGTTTTGCGGTCCTTTTGTAGAGGTTTCGGACGAGCAGGTCTAAATGGGCCTTTCAATGGACCCGTTGGAATTTTAACTGAGTAAAAAGTACAGAAATTGAGGTTTTGCAATATAATTGTGTTCAAATCTCCTAATCAATTATTTGAACTCCTAATATTTGAATAAAACATTTTTGTGGTCCTTTTTGTAGAGGTTTCGGACAACAGTCTAAATGGGCCTTTCAATGGACCCGTTGGAATTTTAACTGAGTAAAATGTAAAGAAATTGAGGTTTTGCAATATAATTGTGTTGAAAAGCTCCTAATCATTACAAGAACTCCTAAAATTTGATTAAAACTTGTTTTGCGGTCCTTTTCGTAGAGGTTTCGGACGAGCGGGTCGAAATGGGCCTTTCAATGGACCCGTTGGAAATTTTAACTGAGTCAAAAGTAAAGAAATTGAAGTTTTGCAATATAATTGTGTTGAAAAGCTCCTACTCAAATATTTGAACTCCTAATATTTGAATAAACATTTTTGCGGTCCTTTTGTAGAGGTTTCGGACGAGGAGGTCTAAATGGGCCTTTCAATGGACCCGTTGAATTTTAACTGAGTAAAAAGTACAGAAATTGAGCTTTTGCAATATAATTGATTTGAAAAGCTCCTAATCAATTATTTGAACTCCTAATATTTGACTAAAACTTGTTTGCGGTCCTTTTGTAGAGGTTTCGGAGGAGCGGTCTAAATGGGCCTTTCAATGGACCCGTTGGAATTTTAATTGAGTAAAAAGTATAGAAATTGACATTTGCAATATAATTGTGTTGAAAATCTCCTAATCAATTACATGAACTCCTAAAATTTGATTAAAACTTGTTTTGCAGTCCTTTTTGTAGAGGTTTCGGACGAGTGGGTCGAAATGGCCTTTTAATGGACCCGTTGGAATTTTAAATGAGTAAAAAAGTACATAAATGGAGGTTTTGCAATATAATTGTGTTGAAAAGCTCCTAATCAATTATTTGAACTCCTAATATTTTGAATAAAACATTTTTGCGGTCCTTTTTGTAGAGGTTTCAGAGGAGGAGGTCTAAATGGGCCTTTCAATGGACCCGTTGGAATTTTAACTGAAGTGAAAAGTACAGAAATTGAGCTTTTGCAATATAATTGATTTAAAAAGCTCCTAATAAATTATTTGAACTCCTAATATTCGACTAAAACTTGTTTGCGGTCCTTTTGTAGAGGTTTCGGGACGAGCAGGTCTAAATGGGCCTTTCAATGGACCCGTTGGAATTTTAACTGAGTAAAAAGTACAGAAATTGAGGTTTTGCAATATAATTGTGTTCAAAATCTCCTAATCATTATTTGAACTCCTAATATTTGAATAAAACATTTTGTGGTCCTTTTTGTAGAGGTTTCGGACAAACAGGTCTAAATGGGCCTTTCAATGGACCCGTTGGAATTTTAACTGAGTAAAATGTAAAGAAATTGAGGTTTTGCAATATAATTGTGTTGAAAAGCTCCTAATCAATTACAAGAACTCCTAAAATTTGATTTAAACTTGTTTTGCGGTCCTTTTTGTAGAGGTTTCGGACGAGCGGGTCGAAATGGGCCTTTCAATGGACCCGTTGGAATTTTAACTGAGTCAAAAGTAAAGAAATTGAAGTTTTGCAATATAATTGTGTTGAAAAGCTCCTACTCAAATATTTGAACTCCTAATATTTGAATAAAACATTTTTGCGGTCCTTTTTGTAGAGGTTTCGGACGAGGAGGTCTAAATGGGCCTTTCAATGGACCCGTTGGAATTTTAACTGAGTAAAAAGTACAGAAATTGAGCTTTTGCAATATAATTGATTTGAAAAGCTCCTAATAAATTATTTGAACTCCTAATATTTGACTAAAACTTGTTTTGCGGTCCTTTTGTAGAGGTTTCGGAGGAGCGGTCTAAATGGGCCTTTCAATGGACCCGTTGGAATTTTAATTGAGTAAAAAGTATAGAAATTGACATTTTGCAATATAATTGTGTTGAAAATCTCCTAATCAATTACATGAACTCCTAAAATTTGATTAAAACTTGTTTTGCAGTCCTTTTTGTAGAGGTTTCGGACGAGTGGGTCGAAATGGGCCTTTTAATGGACCCGTTGGAATTTTAAATGAGTAAAAAGTACATAAATGGAGGTTTTGCAATATAATTGTGTTGAAAAGCTCCTAATCAATTATTTGAACTCCTAATATTTGAATAAAACATTTTTGCGGTCCTTTTTGTAGAGGTTTCAGAGGAGGAGGTCTAAATGGGCCTTTCAATGGACCCGTTGGAATTTTAACTGAGTGAAAAGTACAGAAATTGAGCTTTTGCAATATAATTGATTTAAAAAGCTCCTAATCAATTATTTGAACTCCTAATATTCGACTAAAACTTGTTTTGCGGTCCTTTTGTAGAGGTTTCGGACGAGCAGGTCTAAATGGGCCTTTCAATGGACCCGTTGGAATTTTAACTGAGGAAAAAGTACAGAAATTGAGGTTTTGCAATATAATTGTGTTCAAAATCTCCTAATCAATTATTTGAACTCCTAATATTTGAATAAAACATTTTTGTGGTCCTTTTTGTAGAGGTTTCGGACAAACAGGTCTAAATGGGCCTTTCAATGGACCCGTTGGAATTTTAACTGAGTAAAATGTAAAGAAATTGAGGTTTTGCAATATAATTGTGTTGAAAAGCTCCTAATCAATTACAAGAACTCCTAAAATTTGATTAAAACTTGTTTTGCGGTCCTTTTTGTAGAGGTTTCGGACGAGCGGGTCGAAATGGGCCTTTCAATGGACCCGTTGGAATTTTAACTGAGTCAAAAGTAAAGAAATTGAAGTTTTGCAATATAATTGTGTTGAAAAGCTCCTACTCAAATATTTGAACTCCTAATATTTGAATAAAACATTTTTGCGGTCCTTTTTGTAGAGGTTTCGGACGAGGAGGTCTAAATGGGCCTTTCAATGGACCCGTTGGAATTTTAACTGAGTAAAAAGTACAGAAATTGAGCTTTTGCAATATAATTGATTTGAAAAGCTCCTAATCAATTATTTGAACTCCTAATATTTGACTAAAACTTGTTTTGCGGTCCTTTTGTAGAGGTTTCGGAGGAGCGGTCTAAATGGGCCTTTCAATGGACCCGTTGGAATTTTAATTGAGTAAAAAGTATAGAAATTGACATTTTGCAATATAATTGTGTTGAAAATCTCCTAATCAATTACATGAACTCCTAAAATTTGATTAAAACTTGTTTTGCAGTCCTTTTTGTAGAGGTTTCGGACGAGTGGGTCGAAATGGGCCTTTTAATGGACCCGTTGGAATTTTAAATGAGTAAAAAGTACATAAATGGAGGTTTTGCAATATAATTGTGTTGAAAAGCTCCTAATCAATTATTTGAACTCCTAATATTTGAATAAAACATTTTTGCGGTCCTTTTTGTAGAGGTTTCAGAGGAGGAGGTCTAAATGGGCCTTTCAATGGACCCGTTGGAATTTTAACTGAGTGAAAAGTACAGAAATTGAGCTTTTGCAATATAATTGATTTAAAAAGCTCCTAATCAATTATTTGAACTCCTAATATTCGACTAAAACTTGTTTTGCGGTCCTTTTGTAGAGGTTTCGGACGAGCAGGTCTAAATGGGCCTTTCAATGGACCCGTTGGAATTTTAACTGAGTAAAAAGTACAGAAATTGAGGTTTTGCAATATAATTGTGTTCAAAATCTCCTAATCAATTATTTGAACTCCTAATATTTGAATAAAACATTTTTGTGGTCCTTTTTGTAGAGGTTTCAGACAAACAGGTCTAAATGGGCCTTTCAATGGACCCGTTGGAATTTTAACTGAGTAAAATGTAAAGAAATTGAGGTTTTGCAATATAATTGTGTTGAAAAGCTCCTAATCAATTACAAGAACTCCTAAAATTTGATTAAAACTTGTTTTGCGGTCCTTTTTGTAGAGGTTTCGGACGAGCGGGTCGAAATGGGCCTTTCAATGGACCCGTTGGAATTTTAACTGAGTCAAAAGTAAAGAAATTGAAGTTTTGCAATATAATTGTGTTGAAAAGCTCCTACTCAAATATTTGAACTCCTAATATTTGAATAAAACATTTTTGCGGTCCTTTTTGTAGAGGTTTCGGACGAGGAGGTCTAAATGGGCCTTTCAATGGACCCGTTGGAATTTTAACTGAGTAAAAAGTACAGAAATTGAGCTTTTGCAATATAATTGATTTGAAAAGCTCCTAATCAATTATTTGAACTCCTAATATTTGACTAAAACTTGTTTTGCGGTCCTTTTGTAGAGGTTTCGGAGGAGCGGTCTAAATGGGCCTTTCAATGGACCCGTTGGAATTTTAATTGAGTAAAAAGTATAGAAATTGACATTTTGCAATATAATTGTGTTGAAAATCTCCTAATCAATTACATGAACTCCTAAAATTTGATTAAAACTTGTTTTGCAGTCCTTTTTGTAGAGGTTTCGGACGAGTGGGTCGAAATGGGCCTTTTAATGGACCCGTTGGAATTTTAAATGAGTAAAAAGTACATAAATGGAGGTTTTGCAATATAATTGTGTTGAAAAGCTCCTAATCAATTATTTGAACTCCTAATATTTGAATAAAACATTTTTGCGGTCCTTTTTGTAGAGGTTTCAGAGGAGGAGGTCTAAATGGGCCTTTCAATGGACCCGTTGGAATTTTAACTGAGTGAAAAGTACAGAAATTGAGCTTTTGCAATATAATTGATTTAAAAAGCTCCTAATCAATTATTTGAACTCCTAATATTCGACTAAAACTTGTTTTGCGGTCCTTTTGTAGAGGTTTCGGACGAGCAGGTCTAAATGGGCCTTTCAATGGACCCGTTGGAATTTTAACTGAGTAAAAAGTACAGAAATTGAGGTTTTGCAATATAATTGTGTTCAAAATCTCCTAATCAATTATTTGAACTCCTAATATTTGAATAAAACATTTTTGTGGTCCTTTTTGTAGAGGTTTCGGACAAACAGGTCTAAATGGGCCTTTCAATGGACCCGTTGGAATTTTAACTGAGTAAAATGTAAAGAAATTGAGGTTTTGCAATATAATTGTGTTGAAAAGCTCCTAATCAATTACAAGAACTCCTAAAATTTGATTAAAACTTGTTTTGCGGTCCTTTTTGTAGAGGTTTCGGACGAGCGGGTCGAAATGGGCCTTTCAATGGACCCGTTGGAATTTTAACTGAGTCAAAAGTAAAGAAATTGAAGTTTTGCAATATAATTGTGTTGAAAAGCTCCTATTCAAATATTTGAACTCCTAATATTTGAATAAAACATTTTTGCGGTCCTTTTTGTAGAGGTTTCGGACGAGGAGGTCTAAATGGGCCTTTCAATGGACCCGTTGGAATTTTAACTGAGTAAAAAGTACAGAAATTGAGCTTTTGCAATATAATTGATTTGAAAAGCTCCTAATCAATTATTTGAACTCCTAATATTTGACTAAAACTTGTTTTGCGGTCCTTTTGTAGAGGTTTCGGAGGAGCGGTCTAAATGGGCCTTTCAATGGACCCGTTGGAATTTTAATTGAGTAAAAAGTATAGAAATTGACATTTTGCAATATAATTGTGTTGAAAATCTCCTAATCAATTACATGAACTCCTAAAATTTGATTAAAACTTGTTTTGCAGTCCTTTTTGTAGAGGTTTCGGACGAGTGGGTCGAAATGGGCCTTTTAATGGACCCGTTGGAATTTTAAATGAGTAAAAAGTACATAAATGGAGGTTTTGCAATATAATTGTGTTGAAAAGCTCCTAATCAATTATTTGAACTCCTAATATTTGAATAAAACATTTTTGCGGTCCTTTTTGTAGAGGTTTCAGAGGAGGAGGTCTAAATGGGCCTTTCAATGGACCCGTTGGAATTTTAACTGAGTGAAAAGTACAGAAATTGAGCTTTTGCAATATAATTGATTTAAAAAGCTCCTAATCAATTATTTGAACTCCTAATATTCGACTAAAACTTGTTTTGCGGTCCTTTTGTAGAGGTTTCGGACGAGCAGGTCTAAATGGGCCTTTCAATGGACCCGTTGGAATTTTAACTGAGTAAAAAGTACAGAAATTGAGGTTTTGCAATATAATTGTGTTCAAAATCTCCTAATCAATTATTTGAACTCCTAATATTTGAATAAAACATTTTTGTGGTCCTTTTTGTAGAGGTTTCGGACAAACAGGTCTAAATGGGCCTTTCAATGGACCCGTTGGAATTTTAACTGAGTAAAATGTAAAGAAATTGAGGTTTTGCAATATAATTGTGTTGAAAAGCTCCTAATCAATTACAAGAACTCCTAAAATTTGATTAAAACTTGTTTTGCGGTCCTTTTTGTAGAGGTTTCGGACGAGCGGGTCGAAATGGGCCTTTAAATGGACCTGTTGGAATTTTAACTGAGTCAAAAGTAAAGAAATTGAAGTTTTGCAATATAATTGTGTTGAAAAGCTCCTACTCTAATATTTGAACTCCTAATATTTGAATAAAACATTTTTGCGGTCCTTTTTGTAGAGGTTTCGGACGAGGAGGTCTAAATGGGCCTTTCAATGGACCCGTTGGAATTTTAACTGAGTAAAAAGTACAGAAATTGAGCTTTTGCAATATAATTGATTTGAAAAGCTCCTAATCAATTATTTGAACTCCTAATATTTGACTAAAACTTGTTTTGCGGTCCTTTTGTAGAGGTTTCGGAGGAGCGGTCTAAATGGGCCTTTCAATGGACCCGTTGGAATTTTAATTGAGTAAAAAGTATAGAAATTGACATTTTGCAATATAATTGTGTTGAAAATCTCCTAATCAATTACATGAACTCCTAAAATTTGATTAAAACTTGTTTTGCAGTCCTTTTTGTAGAGGTTTCGGACGAGTGGGTCGAAATGGGCCTTTTAATGGACCCGTTGGAATTTTAAATGAGTAAAAAGTACATAAATGGAGGTTTTGCAATATAATTGTGTTGAAAAGCTCCTAATCAATTATTTGAACTCCTAATATTTGAATAAAACATTTTTGCGGTCCTTTTTGTAGAGGTTTCAGAGGAGGAGGTCTAAATGGGCCTTTCAATGGACCCGTTGGAATTTTAACTGAGTGAAAAGTACAGAAATTGAGCTTTTGCAATATAATTGATTTAAAAAGCTCCTAATCAATTATTTGAACTCCTAATATTCGACTAAAACTTGTTTTGCGGTCCTTTTTGTAGAGGTTTCGGACGAGGAGGTCTAAATGGGCCTTTCAATGGACCCGTTGGAATTTTAACTGAGTAAAAAGTACAGAAATTGAGCTTTTGCAATATAATTGATTTGAAAAGCTCCTAATCAATTATTTGAACTCCTAATATTTGACTAAAACTTGTTTTGCGGTCCTTTTGTAGAGGTTTCGGAGGAGCGGTCTAAATGGGCTTTTCAATGGACCCGTTGGAATTTTAATTGAGTAAAAAGTATAGAAATTGACATTTTGCAATATAATTGTGTTGAAAATCTCCTAATCAATTACATGAACTCCTAAAATTTGATTAAAACTTGTTTTGCAGTCCTTTTTGTAGAGGTTTCGGACGAGTGGGTCGAAATGGGCCTTTTAATGGACCCGTTGGAATTTTAAATGAGTAAAAAGTACATAAATGGAGGTTTTGCAATATAATTGTGTTGAAAAGCTCCTAATCAATTATTTGAACTCCTAATATTTGAATAAAACATTTTTGCGGTCCTTTTTGTAGAGGTTTCAGAGGAGGAGGTCTAAATGGGCCTTTCAATGGACCCGTTGGAATTTTAACTGAGTGAAAAGTACAGAAATTGAGCTTTTGCAATATAATTGATTTAAAAAGCTCCTAATCAATTATTTGAACTCCTAATATTCGACTAAAACTTGTTTTGCGGTCCTTTTGTAGAGGTTTCGGACGAGCAGGTCTAAATGGGCCTTTCAATGGACCCGTTGGAATTTTAACTGAGTAAAAAGTACAGAAATTGAGGTTTTGCAATATAATTGTGTTCAAAATCTCCTAATCAATTATTTGAACTCCTAA
Source organism: Hibiscus tridactylites (assembly GCA_958450335.1). Lineage (NCBI taxonomy): Eukaryota > Viridiplantae > Streptophyta > Magnoliopsida > Malvales > Malvaceae > Hibiscus > Hibiscus tridactylites. The sequence continues at coordinate 11,370 of CAUDLX010000220.1, forward strand.
TATTTGAATAAAACATTTTTGTGGTCCTTTTTGTAGAGGTTTCGGACAAACAGGTCTAAATGGGCCTTTCAATGGACCCGTTGGAATTTTAACTGAGTAAATGTAAAGAAATTGAGGTTTTGCAATATAATTGTGTTGAAAAGCTCCTAATCAATTACAAGAACTCCTAAAATTTGATTAAAACTTGTTTTGCGGTCCTTTTTGTAGAGGTTTCGGACGAGCGGGTCGAAATGGGCCTTTCAATGGACCCGTTGGAATTTTAACTGAGTCAAAAGTAAAGAAATTGAAGTTTTGCAATATAATTGTGTTGAAAAGCTCCTACTCAAATATTTGAACTCCTAATATTTGAATAAAACATTTTTGCGGTCCTTTTTGTAGAGGTTTCGGACGAGGAGGTCTAAATGGGCCTTTCAATGGACCCGTTGGAATTTTAACTGAGTAAAAAGTACAGAAATTGAGCTTTTGCAATATAATTGATTTGAAAAGCTCCTAATCAATTATTTGAACTCCTAATATTTGACTAAAACTTGTTTTGCGGTCCTTTTGTAGAGGTTTCGGAGGAGCCGTCTAAATGGGCCTTTCAATGGACCCGTTGGAATTTTAATTGAGTAAAAAGTATAGAAATTGACATTTTGCAATATAATTGTGTTGAAAATCTACTAATCAATTACATGAACTCCTAAAATTTGATTAAAACTTGTTTTGCAGTCCTTTTTGTAGAGGTTTCGGACGAGTGGGTCGAAATGGGCCTTTTAATGGACCCGTTGGAATTTTAAATGAGTAAAAAGTACATAAATGGAGGTTTTGCAATATAATTGTGTTGAAAAGCTCCTAATCAATTATTTGAACTCCTAATATTTGAATAAAACATTTTTGCGGTCCTTTTTGTAGAGGTTTCAGAGGAGGAGGTCTAAATGGGCCTTTCAATGGACCCGTTGGAATTTTAACTGAGTGAAAAGTACAGAAATTGAGCTTTTGCAATATAATTTATTTAAAAAGATCCTAATCAATTATTTGAACTCCTAATATTCGACTAAAACTTGTTTTGCGGTCCTTTTGTAGAGGTTTCGGACGAGCAGGTCTAAATGGGCCTTTCAATGGACCCGTTGGAATTTTAACTGAGTAAAAAGTACAGAAATTGAGGTTTTGCAATATAATTGTGTTCAAAATCTCCTAATCAATTATTTGAACTCCTAATATTTGAATAAAACATTTTTGTGGTCCTTTTTGTAGAGGTTTCGGACAAACAGGTCTAAATGGGCCTTTCAATGGACCCGTTGGAATTTTAACTGAGTAAAATGTAAAGAAATTGAGGTTTTGCAATATAATTGTGTTGAAAAGCTCCTAATCAATTACAAGAACTCCTAAAATTTGATTAAAACTTGTTTTGCGGTCCTTTTTGTAGAGGTTTCGGACGAGCGGGTCGAAATGGGCCTTTGAATGGACCCGTTGGAATTTTAACTGAGTAAAAAGTAAAGCAATTGAGGTTTTGCAATATAATTGTGTTCAAAAGCTCCTAATCAATTATTTGAACTCCTAAAATTTGATTAAAACTTGTTTTGCAGTCCTTTTTGTAGAGGTTTCGGACGAGCGGGTCGAAATGGGCCTTTCAATGGACCCGTTGGAATTTTAACTGAGTAAAAAGTAAAGCAATTTAGGTTTTGCAATATAATTGTGTTCAAAAGCTCCTAATCAATTATTTGAACTCCTAATATTTGAATAAAACATTTTTGTGGTCTTTTCTGTAGAGGTTTCGGACGAGCAGGTCTAAATGGGCCTTTCAATGGACCCGTTGGAATTTTAACTGAGTTAAAAGTACAGAAATTGTGGTTTTGCAATATAATTGTGTTGAAAATCTCCTAATCAATTACATGAACTCCTAAAATTTGATTAAAACTTGTTCTGCAGTCCTTTTGTAGAGGTTTCGGACGAGCGGGTCGAAATGGGCCTTTCAATGGACCCGTTGGAATTTTAATTGAGTAAAAAGTAAAGCAATTGAGGTTTTGAAATATAATTGTGTTGAAAAGCTCCTAATCAATTATTTGAACTCCTAATATTTGAATAAAACATTTTTGCGGTCTTTTTTTGTAGAGGTTTCGGACGAGCAGGTCTAAATGGGCCTTTCAATGGGCCCGTTGGAATTTTAACTGATTAAAAAGTACAGAAATTGAGGTTTTGCAATATAATTGTGTTGAAAAGCTCCTACTCAATTATTTGAACTCCTAATATTTGAATAAAACATTTTTGCGGTCCTTTTTGTAGAGGTTTCTGACGAGGAGGTCTAAAATGGCCTTTCAATGGACCCGTTGGAATTTTAACTGAGTAAAAAGTACATAAATTGAGGTTTTGCAATATAATTGTGTTGAAAATCTCCTAATCAATTACATGAACTCCTAATATTTGATTAAAACTTGTTTTGCGGTCCTTTTTGTAGAGGTTTCGGACGAGCGGGTTGAAATGGGCCTTTCAATGGACCCGTTGGAATTTTAAATGAGTAAAAAGTACATAAATTGAGTATTTGCAATATAATTGTGTTGAAAATCTCCAAATCAATTATTTGAACTCCTAATATTTGAATAAAACATTTTTGCGGTCCTTTTTTGTAAAGGTTTCGGACGAGCAGGTCTAAATGGGCCTTTCAATGGACCCGTTGGAATTTTAACTGAGTCAAAAGTAAAGAAATTGAAGTTTTGCAATATAATTGTGTTGAAAAGCACCTACTCAAATATTTGAACTCCTAATATTTGAATAAAACATTTTTGCGGTCCTTTTTGTAGAGGTTTCGGACGAGGAGGTCTAAATGGGCCTTTCAATGGACCCGTTGGAATTTTAACTGAGTCAAAAGTAAAGAAATTGAAGTTTTGCAATATAATTGTGTTGAAAAGCTCCTACTCAAATATTTGAACTCCTAATATTTGAATAAAACATTTTTGCGGTCCTTTTTGTAGAGGTTTCGGACGAGGAGGTCTAAATGGGCCTTTCAATGGACCCGTTGGAATTTTAACTGAGTAAAAAGTACAGAAATTGAGCTTTTGCAATATAATTGATTTGAAAAGCTCCTAATCAATTATTTGAACTCCTAATATTTGACTAAAACTTGTTTTGCGGTCCTTTTTGTAGAGGTTTCGGAGGAGCGGTCTAAATGGGCCTTTCAATGGACCCGTTGGAATTTTAATTGAGTAAAAAGTATAGAAATTGAGATTTTGCAATATAATTGTGTTGAAAATCTCCTAATCAATTACATGAACTCCTAAAATTTGATTAAAACTTGTTTTGCAGTCCTTTTTGTAGAGGTTTCGGACGAGTGGGTCGAAATGGGCCTTTTAATGGACCCATTGGAATTTTAAATGAGTAAAAAGTACATAAATGGAGGTTTTGCAATATAATTGTGTTGAAAAGCACCTAATCAATTATTTGAACTCCTAATATTTGAATAAAACATTTTTGCGGTCCTTTTTGTAGAGATTTCGGACGAGCAGGTCTAAATGGGCCTTTCAATGGACCCGTTGGAATTTTAACTAAGTAAAAAGTACAGATATTGAGGTTTTGCAATATAATTGTGTTGAAAAGCTCCTAATCAATCACTTGAACTCCTAATATTTGAATAAAACATTTTTGCGGTCCTTTTTTGTATAGGTTTCGAACGAGTGGGTCTAAATGAGCCTTTCAATGGACCCGTTGGAATTTTAACTAAGTAAAAAGTACAGAAAATGAGGTTTTGCAGTATAATTGTATTGAAAAGCTCCTAATCAATTACATGAACTCCTAAAATTTGATTAAAACTTGTTTTGCAGTCCTTTTTGTAGAGGTTACGGACGAGCGGGTCGAAATGGGCCTTTCAATGGACCCGTTGGAATTTTAAATGAGTAAAAAGTACAGAAATTGAAGTTTTGCAATATAATTGTGTTGAAAAGCTCCTAATCAATTATTTGAACTCCTAATATTTGAATAAAACATTTTTGCGGTCCTTTTTGTAGAGGTTTCGGAAGAGCAGGTCTAAATGGGCCTTTCAATGGACCCGTTGGAATTTTAACTAAGTAAAAAGTACAGATATTGAGTGTAACGCCCCGGTTTTGGGCTTAGAAGTTTTGGCGTTGACCGGTTCGGTCAAAGTGCTGTTCGAATGTAAAAAGGTGAAATTAGGAAAGCCTAGTTCGGGTTGCATTAAAAATATGGAAAAATGTTCTAAAATTCTCTTTTATTATATATAAGAGTATGGTGGAATCAATTTTGCAAAATGTGGTTTGGAAGGGTGACATTTTGGGCTAGTGACCAAAATGTAATTTTTTAAAACTGCGTGACTGTTTTAAAAAGGATTAAAACTTTGAATCTTTAAGGAGCTATTTACCCAATGGGAGTTTCTCCAGATTTTTCTAAGGTATTAAATGATTTATTTCTGATTTTTAAATAAAAGAAAAGTGGAGGGAAGATATTTTCATTTTCTAACTAACTTTTCTCTCAAATCTTCCATTTTCATTTTCTCTCAAACCAAACACATTTCTCCAGATTTTCCCTCTGATTTTGTCATCTAAATCACTCATTTCAATTCTCTTTTGATTGCAAATCATCTCATCAACAAAACCTCACCATTTGCTATTTGGATTTTCAAGATTTTGGTTCCAAAAAGGGAGAAACTCAAGTTTGGAGGTAAGAACGTCCTTCTCCTCTAAACTCTCAGTTCTTTACTGAAATTCCTAAGTTCTTAATCCTTGATTTGTGATTTGTTAAAGGTTTTTCAATTGGAATCTTGATTTTGGTTTTAAAATGCAAGATTTGCTTGATTTTGGTGAAATTTCGTGTGATATATTTGGGCAGTGTTTTGAGGTGTCAAATTGATGTTAAATGAATGTTAAATTGATAAGGAATTGAGGTTTAATCAATGCAATCCCGAATAGGTTGAATTTCCTAAGTTTTGCTTGAGTTTTTGGTTGTTTTTGGAGTGTTTTGATGATCTATTATAGCTGGAGGTATAAGGACGTGTTTGTGATCATTTTGGATGTTAATTGATGTTTAAAAATGGTTAGAAGTGATGGATCTTGGCTGGGTTAAGTTTTGGAAGTGTTTGGAGGTGATTTCGGTTGTGTTTGGTAGCCGAAATGTTGGATTTGTGTAGAGCAGCGAGTTGAGTTGTGTTGCTGGTGTTTTTAAGGCATAATGATGCATTAATCCTCTATTATTGTGTGCTTGAAACAGGGGAGTTTGATCTGTGAGCATTAGAGGTGGTGCGGAAGGTTTCAGATGCTTGGAAGGCTTGTTGGCTAGCCTTGTTTTGTGTATCGGTGAGTGAAGTTGGGTTTTCAGCTTTTAAACCAAGGTTTGAAGGTTTTGGGAGCTTAGTTTAAGTCTAAACAACTTTGCTAAGCTCAAGAGTAAGTAAATGGATTTTTGCTCTTGGTTTGTGTTGTGAATTTGGCTTTAAAAGCAATTGTGGTTGATGGTTTCAATGCATGTGATTTGCATGTTTTAAATTCTGTTTTGAAAGCATATTTTAGCATGGTTTAGTGCTGGTTTTGAAAGCCATATGTGAAGGATGCTCAAGGTAAGAGATCCTTGGTTTTGTACATGGAAATTGTGGTTTTGAAGCATGATGTTGCATGATGTTTAATGGCTTTGTGTAATGCTTTAAAAACAGAGGATTGATGATGGTAAATGATGGTTTTTGCATTGTGGTTATGCATGTGAATCAAAGGATTAATATGGTAAGATGGTTATATTGGCAAGTGATGTAAGTGGCTCTTGGTTTCTTTGATCGGATATAGTTAGCCGGCTATAGGATTGGGTGCACCGTGAATAAAGTCGCCTTGGATGTGGAGTGGTTAAGAGTGAACCGGTAAACTCCATCCAAGTATCCTAACGAGATGGTTAAGGTTATAATGGTGATTGGAATCCCATTCGAGGACCTTGGGTAAGCAAAGGTAATAATGGTGGTTAAAATTCCATTGGTGGACCTTGTGCTTGTTAAGATCACCATACAACTACCAATCGGTGATGCTAAGGTTGTATGGTGTTTAAAAGTCCATACATGGGAACCTTGTGCATGTTAAGGTTATATGGTGTTTAAAAGTCCATATATGGGAACCTTGTGTAAGTTAAGGTTGTATGGTGATTAAAAGTCCATACATGGGAACCTTGTGAAAGTTAAGGTTGTATGGTGATTAAAAGTCCATACATGGGAACCTTGTGAAAGTTAAGGTTGTATGGTGTTTAAAAGTCCATACATGGGAACCTTGTGAAAGTTAAGGTTGTATGGTGGTTAAAAGTCCATACATGGGAACCTTGTGAAAGTTAAGGTTGTATGGTGGTTAAAAGTCCATACATGGGAACCTTGTGATTGGTAAGGTCAAATGGTGATTAAAAGTCCATTTGGGGACCTTGGATTGGTAGTGTGTATGAAGCGTAGGGACAACGCTTGTGATCCGCGTATCCGATTGGATGTTGAGTTGAAAAGTGGATGTGGTTGATCACTTGAAAGCCAATATGATGTTCTTGATTATAATGAAGCATGAGATGCTTGGAATGATGCATGGTTGCATGGGAAGTGCAAAATGTATTAAGAATGCATGTTTGCTTGTTAAGTTTGAACAAGTGTCGATTATCTATTGAGAGTGATGCATGTGTGCATGAAATCTCGTTAGTGCATTGAAGTCTTGCTAAGACTTGTTTTTAAAGACATAAGATGCAAATGTTGATGATGCGGTTCATATGTTGCATTTGTTTAATGCATGTGTTGGATTGATTGAGAAAATGGTTTTAAAAGGTTTCTTGCTTGAAATGTTAATCAAGTATGAGAAAGGTATGTTGGGAAGTGGAAGTGTTTTCCAAGGTTTTGAATTTAACTTTGCATTGGTGTTTACGTTTAGAATGGTTAAATTGATGTTTTTGCAAAGTGTGCTTTGTAAAGGTTTACTTAGCTTGCTAAGCTAAGGGTTGGTTTTCATGTTTGAGCAATGCATGATTTTGAGCTTGTTGTTGAAAAGGGGTTTTCAAGCATTGCTTTGGTTTAACAAATCGGGTTTGTTTTTAAAAGTGGTTTTATGACCCGCTGCATTGATGGTGTTTTGGTTTTGAGCATTCCTCACTAAGAATTATGTGCTTACGCTCCTTTTTGTCCATCAATGCAGATATTTGAAGTTGGGACAGCAAGAAGCAAGGGATTCAAGGAGGACTCCACTTGAGATGTATGTCTCGGTTAATAGCTATAGTCAATAAAGGCAATGGGGGGGAGAATCTCTTATGTTGATGTGTGACGAGATTGTGTATGTTGGACAAGTTTGGTTTATGTTGCTAAATCATGTGGATTAGTGTTGCAACGTTTGGATCTTCTTGTGCTTAAGTTGTATTGCTATGCTTCTTGTTTATAAGCATGAATGCCTTTTGAATGTGATTAACGTGTTGGTGCACCCAGGGGTGATCATGTATCTAGATTCTGATGCTTATATGTTCCTTGTATGTTGAGTAATTTGCTGGTGAAGTTTGATTGCTTTTGGAGCATGATTGGTTGGTCAATTGTGTGTTTAAGTAAGCTTTTTGCTGCATTCTGTGCAGGCCGTATCGGAACAGTAGCTACCGTTTCGGAACGGGTGCCTTGTAGCAGCCCAGGCGTCCGAAACGGAAGACACCGTTCCGAAACAGAAAGCCCTCTGCCAGCCCTCGTTTCGGAACGTGTTGCGGAACGGCCCCGCGTTTCGAAACAGGTTCTTCCTGTTTCGGAACATCTGACCGTTGGGTCTGACATTGGCAGTTATATGTTTTGAAATGTATGCATTTTGGTCCTGAATCTTGTATGTGCAATTGTATGAGTTTGGGATGTCCGTTTGAGCTGAAATTTGACAGTGAAGCATGAAACCTGATTAATTATGAGTTGGTAACTTTAATTCGGATTAAGTCCACAATATTATCAGAATTTACAATTTGGTCCCTAAAGTTGTAAATTGTTCAGTTGGGTCCCTGGTTGATCTCTGATGTTTATGATCTTAGAGCATGTTGTTTGAGTGATCATAACTAGGGTTAATGTGCATCTAGACAAGTTTAAAAAGAAAAAAAGGGTCGTTAATCAAGGTTGACTTTCTGGTTGACTTTGGTTTTCCCCGTGTGACTTTCTTAATTCGGGTCAACCGTCTAGGCCGGGTTAAGGGGGTTACATTTGGTGGTATCAGAGCTGAGTTGCGAATGCTTGGGGAAAACGGTAAGTTGTTGTAATGTGTGTCGGATGTATATTCTGATGTGTGGTTGAAAGCCGGTTGAAACACGTGTTTCTGAGCAAGTTGTTGATGTTTTCAAGCATGCTTTGTGGTTATGAATCATCGTTGAGTTAATGTGGATTTGTGCTAATGTTGAGAGCTGATTTTATGAATGATGAAAGTGTAATGGGTATGGTAAGTTGATATTATGCTGTTGTGAATGGATGCTGTTTGATGAAAGCATGGTCGAATATGTTGTATGTTATGCTTGATGTTGTGATGTCCATGTTTGTGTTGACTGTTATGTCATGTAAAAGGGGAGGATTTGGGATACCCATTGCCTTATTACTATAGCTATTGTGTTATTTTGGAGTTGGAGTTTGAATCCTTGCTTAAAGCTGGTCTAACTGATTTGTTTGTTTTGTTGTGATTGTTTGTTGTTAATAGTATGGCGAAATCGATGAAAGAATGGCAGTTGGGTGAGATGGTTGCTGCCTTAGGGTAGGTTGTTAAGGCGTGGAATTCACCTTTTAGTGGAGGTGTTTTGTCTCAGTCTTCTGTGCCTGGTGTTGAGGTATTGAGACAGGAGGAAGAAGCTGGTTCTGTGATGAAAAGTTCATCATCTGTTGTTCAAGAGGTGTTGGGAACATCTCAGGCTGTGGTAGAAGTAAAGTCGGTAGATGTGCCGGCTGTGGGATGTGTGGGTTTGTCGAAGTAGCGTTTGCTTGATTTGGGTGCTGTGGAATATCATGGTTCGACACCTGAGACGTTTGAGGCCTGGTTGGCCAGTGTGATTCTGATTTTGGATCAGGAAGGTTGTGATTATGCCTGTAAGCTGGGGAGCGTTGTCTCTTTGATGTTTGAGGACGCATGTGCTTGGTGGACATCTGTGGCAGTGGCATCGCACATCCATGATATTGATTGGGACTTCTTTGTGTCTGCCTTTTATGAAAGGTATCTTGGAGAGAAATTCCCAAGGGTTAAGCAGTGTGAAGGTAGTGCAAATCTGGGGCAGGTGCTGCTTGAACAAGGAGTGGAAGCTCAGCTACCGGTGTGTGACCGTTGTGGAAGGCGCCATGTTGGAGGTTGTTGGGGCGCAGGTGCTTGTTGGAATTGTCATTCTAAAGAGCATGTGAAGCGTGATTGTCCTCTTGGGGTGAAGTCAGCTTCAGTGGTAGCCAAAGGGTCTCTAAAGGGTCGTGGGCACGACCGAGACAAAGTTCGAAGGTGGCAGAAAGAGAGGAAAGTTGTGAAGAGTTTGGGAAATGAAATCTGTTGGAAATGTGGGTCTGTTGGACATATGAGGCGTAGTTGTTTGAAGTTGGCTCGGAACAGCCAAGGTTCCTTACCGCAAGGGGTTGGTGGTGATCTTAGTATGTTAGCTGATTATGTAACGCCCCGGGTTTGGGCTTGGGAGTTTTGGGCGTTGACCGGTTGGTCAAAGTGCTGTTCGAATCTAAAGAGGTGAAATTAGGAAAGCCTAGTTCGGGTTGCATTAAAAATATGGAAAAATGTTCTAAAATCATCTTTTAATATAATTAAGTGAACTGTGAAATCAATTTTGGAAAATGAGTTTTGGAAGTGTGACATTTTGGCTAGTGACCAAAATGTAATTTTCGCAAGTTTGGTGGCTGTTTTATAAAGGGTTGAAACTTTGAATCTTTAAGGAGCTATTTACCCAAAGGGAGTTTCTCCAGATTTTTCTAAGATATTTTAAGTCTAAATTCTGATTTTAAAGTATATTAAAATTGGAGGGAAGCCATTTGGCTATTTTTGGATTTTGTAACCAACTTTGCTAAATTTTCTTTCTCTCATTTTCTCTCAACCCAAACACTTCTTTTCCAGAGAATTGAATCTGATTTCTTCACCTAAATCCCTCCTTTCAACTCTCATTTGATTCCTAATCATTGTATCTTCAAAACCTCTTCAATTGCTAATTGTTTCAACAAGGATTTTGATTGCAAAAAGAGGAGAAACTCAAGTTTGGAGGTAAGAACGTCCTTATCCTCTAAACTATCAGTTCTTTACTGAAATTCCTAAGTTTTCAATCCTTAATTGAAGTTTAATTAAAGGTTTTTAAGTGGTGAAATGGATCTTGGCTTATTATGCAAGATTTTGATGATTTTTGATGTTTTTCGTTAGATCTAATTAATCTGTGATTTGAGAGGTGTTTTTGATGTTAAATGATCTCTAAATTGATAAGGAATTGAGTTTTGATTGATGCAATCCCGGATAGGTTGAGTTTCCTAAGTTTAGCTTGTGTTTCAAGCTTGTTTTTGAGGTGATCTTGGTGATCTGTTGTTGCTGGAGGTATAAGGATGTTAATAGGTTGTTTTTAGATGTTATATGATGTTTATGGAAGTGAGGTTTTGCTGGTTTATGGCTGGGCATGGTTTAGAAGTGGTTTAGATGCATTTTCGGTTGTGTTTGGTGGCCGAAAATGGAGGTTGGATGAGAGCAGCGAGTTTAGGTGCTTTCATTGAAGCAATTAATGCATGATGATGCATTAATCCTCTGCTTTGATGTGTTGAAACAGGGGAGGCATCTTTGGATCCAAGGTTTGAAGGTTTTGGGAGCTTAGTTTAAGTCTAAACAACTTTGCTAAGCTCAAGTGTAAGTTTTCGGAATTTCTCTCTAGTGGTGGCCATGATTTTGTTGTGATGCAAAATGATTATTTGCATGTTTTAATTACTATTTTGAAAGCATGTTTTAGCATGGTTTTTGCTGATGTTGTAAGCCATATGTTGAAGGTAACTCTAGGTAGGAGTTCCTTGATTTTGTACATTGAAATAATGTGGTTTGATGCTTTGAAATGCATGATGAAAATGGCTTGGTTTAATGCTTTAAAACAGTGGATTAAATGATGAAAATGATGTATATTGGCAAGTGATGTTTTGAAAAGGTTAAGGTCACTAAGGTGGTTAAAAGTCCTTGAGTGAGCCTTGTTACTTAAGAACATCAAGGTGGTTAAAAGTCCTTGGATGATTCTTGTTATGGACACTAAGGTGGTTAAAAGTCCTTAGGTGATCCTTTCCATGGTGTTTAAAAGTCCATGGGGCCATGGTGTTTAAAAGTCCATGGGACCAAGGTGTTTAAAAGTCCTTGGGGACAAGGTGTTTAAAAGTCCTTGGGGTGATTCAAGCAATGGACACAAAGGTGGTTAAAAGTCCTTGTGTGGTCCTCATTCATGGTGTTTAAAAGTCCATGGCCAAGGTGTTTAAAAGTCCTTGGGGCCAAGGTGTTTAAAAGTCCTTGGGAAGTTGATGAACTTGTTTTAAGAAATGAAATGTATCACTTGAGCCAATATGACATGTTATGTTTATGTTGAAGCATGAGATTGCTTGTTTAAAGTATGCTTTTGAGCATGTGCAAAGGTTGATTTAAAGCATGTTTTGTAAATGTTTTGAATTGCATTATTGAATGGTTTTTAAGAGCATTTCTCACTAAGCTTTTGCTTACGCTCTCTACGTTTTCTTAATTCAATAATGCAGAGCATTAGAGAACCTTGAGGGGCAGCAAGAAGGGCAAGAATTCAAGTACAAGTAAAGCTCAATGTATGGAAGGTTTTTGTTAAACATTTTAGCTATTGGGTGATTTGGCAATGGGAGACCAATGTGTATGTTTTGGGAGGTGTTTGGGACTCCCTAAGTATGTTGAATGTTGATTTGAATGCTGGTTTTTGGATTGGATCATTATATGCTTGTTTTGGAAGTTTTGTGTTTTGAATAGCTAGCTTGTGTAGGAAGCATGCCTATAGAATTGGGGCTTTTTGCATATGATGTTGTTTTGTTGTTTTGATGATGCCTATAAGTCATATATATGTTGAATTGCATGCTGGTAAAGTTTGGTAGCATTTGGAGCATGTTTGGATGGTCTATTGCATGTTTTGGAATGCTATTTTGCTGCAATCTGTGCAGGCGTTTCGGAACAGTGTGCACCGTTTCGGAACGGGTGCCTTACATGAACCCAGGCGTCCGAAACGGTATGCACCGTTTCGAAACGGTTTGGTCTCTGCCAAGGCCATGTTTCGGAACCCGTTGCGGAACGGCCCGTGTTTCGGAACGGGGTCTACCTGTTTCGGAACGGTCGACCGTTGGGGGCTGACATTGGCAGTTATATGTTTTGATTTGTTTGCGTTTTGGTCATGAAACTTGTTTGTTCAATTGTATGAGCTTGGGAAGTCCTTTTGAGCTGAAATTTCACAGAGAAGCATGAAACCTGATTAATTTCAAGTTGGTAACTTTAATTTGGGTTAAGTCCCTTTAATTAACAGAAATTACAATTTGGTCCCTAAAGTTGTAATTTGTTCAATTGGGTCCCTGTTTGATCTCTGATGTTTGTGATCTTTTTTGTATGATGTTTGTGTGATCACAATTAGGACTAATGTGCATCTAGACAAGATTAAAAAGAAAAAAAGGGTCGTTAATCAAGGTTGACTTTCGGGTTGACTTTGGTTTTCCCCGTGTGACTTTCTTAATTCGGGTCAACCGTCTAGGCCGGCTTAAGGGGGTTACATTTGGTGGTATGAGAGCTGAGTTCTCGAGTAATTGGGAATGAATGTATGCATGATTGAAGTATGTTTGGCTTGTATGCTTGTGGTTTGAAAGCATGTTCAGTGGCTTGAGATGTTGATGCAATTGAGATGTATGTTGTGATGTTGCATGTTGAGGGTACCCATTGCCAAAAAAAAGCTAATGAAATGATGTTGATTTTGAATGAAATTGAGCTTGAATACTTGGATTGCTTACCTTGCTGGGCCTGACTTGTTTTATTTTGCATTGTGATTGCATGGTAAAAGTATGGCACCACGTAGAGAGTTAAGAGGTAGTGTGCGAGCTACGGCTCCCAATGAGAATGAGAATGAAGAGAATACGGGTAGTGCAGTGTTACCCCCTCCTCCGCCTGGTGGTGGTGCTGGAGGTGAAAGAGCTGAAGCTGCAGCTGGTGCTGGAGCTGCTGGACCAGAGGTTGGTCAGGGGCAAGCTATGCCTGATATGTCTATGCTGGTACAAGCTATTGCGGGTGCTTTTCGAGCAGCAGTAGCTGGAGCTCAAGGAGCTGGGCATCAGGGAGATGCTGGAGTTAGACTACCTTTGGAGCGTCTGCGCAGTCTTGGTGGGACTGAGTTCAGAGGTATGTCTGCTGAGAGTTCGGAAGCTTGGCTAGAGAGTACCAAGCGTATCTTGGGTCAGATGAGCTGCACGGATGTGCAAAAGTTGGGATGTGTTGTGTCCTTGCTGCAGGACGATGCGTATACGTGGTGGACGACCACCATAGCTGGGATGGCTGAAGCTGATGTTACTTGGACATTCTTTCAGAATGCGTTCAAGAGGAGATATCTAGGAGTGAGATATCTGGATGAGAAAAAGCGTGAATTCATGTCTCTTACCCAAGGGAGCATGAGTGTGGCTGAGTATGAAGTTCAGTTTGTGCGACTCAGTCAGTATGCACCGAAGCTGATACCTGATGAGCGGGAGAGGTGCGAAAGGTTCCGTTATGGTTTGGTGACGGAAGTAAAGACATATATGTTGGCTGCTGAGTACAATGATTTTGATGTGTTGGTGAGCCGATCCAAGGACATTGAGATGAACTTGGGTTTAGCTGCGAAAGGTGCTGGAGCAAGTTCTGGCAAGAGAGCTGCTGAGTATAGTTCCGAAGGTGGACGGAACAAGAGGGGACGTGATCAGAAGTATCAGTCCTCAGCCAAGAGAGGTGGTGGTGCACCTGCTAGAGGTGGTTATGCTAGAGCTGAACCAAGTGCTTGTTGGATCTGTGGTTCGCGTGGTCACATGAAGCGTGACTGTCCTCGTGCTGTGAGGGAGGTGCAAGCTCCTGTTGCGGCAGCTGGTAATGGATGTTGGAATTGTGGTTCTGTAGACCATCTGAGGCGAGATTGTCCGAGGTTGGCTGGTGGCCAAGAGCGTGCTCCTGTTGCTGCACCGCATAGAGGTTGTGGGCGCGGCCGTGGTAATTTCCAGAGGAGAGATGAAGGTGGTCGCGGAGTAGCCCATGTTGTGGCTATTCAGCCTGAGGGTGGAGGCCAAGCGAGGGTGTATGCTCAGCGCAAGGGAAGGAATGATGCAGATGTGATTGCAGGTACCTTTACTTTACAATCCTTGTCATTGCTTTCTTTGATTGATTCTGGATCTACGCATTCATACATTTTGCGTGAGCATGCTGAATTGCTTGGTTTGCCTGTTGAGTCTTTGGATGTTGGTGTTCGTGTCACTAGTTCTTTTGGTGAAATTGTTGTGACTCGAAAGCTTTATAGAAGGTGTCCCTTGGTTGTTCAAGAACATGTCTTTCATGTTGATCTTATGGAGTTGCCCTTTTATGGTTTTGATGTGATCCTTGGTATGGATTGGCTTGCTGAGCATCGTGCTGTTGTGGATTGTGAAAATAAGCGCATTTCGCTTAAGCTTGCGGATGATTATGAAGTTGTTGTGGTTGGTGAGAATGTGAAGTTTCTTGCTAATGTGGTGTCTACCTTGGAGGCGAGTAGGATGCTGAGCTAGGGTTGCGAAGCTTATCTAGCTTTTGTGATGAATCCTAGCTCTAAGGAGTTGAGGGTGCAAGATATCAAGGTTGTGAAGGAGTTTCCTGGTGTTTTTCTTGAGGAGTTGCCTGGTTTACCTCCTAATCGCGAGGTGGAGTTTGGAATTGAGCTGTATGAGAATACAACTCCTGTGTCCATTACTCCCTATAGAATGGCACCTAAGGAGCTGAAGGAGCTGAAGACGCAGTTGCAAGAGCTGCTAGATCGTGGTTTCATCCGGCCGAGTGTGTCGCCTTGGGGTGCTCCAGTCTTGTTTGTGAAGAAGAAAGATGGCACTATGAGGATGTGCATTGATTACCGTCAGCTGAACAAGTTGACTATCAAGAATCGGTATCCTTTGCCAAGGATTGATGATCTCTTTGATCAATTTCGGGGAGCTGTTGTGTTCTCTAAGATTGACTTGAGGTTAGGGTATTATCAGTTGAAGGTGAAGGATGTGGATGTGCCTAAGACAGCTTTCAGGACAAGGTATGGGCATTATGAGTTCCTTGTGATGCCGTTTGGGTTGACAAATGCTCCTGCTGCTTTCATGGACATGATGAATCGTGTGTTTCATGAATACCTGGACAAGTTCGTTGTGGTGTTCATTGATGATATCCTCGTGTACTCGCGTACTGAGGAGGAGCACGAAGAGCATTTGAGGGTTGTTTTGCAAGCTTTGTTGGAGAATCAACTTTATGCTAAGCTGAGCAAGTGTGAGTTCTGGCTTAAGGAGGTGGTGTTTCTTGGGCATGTGGTCTCAGCTGAGGGGATTCGTGTTGATCCTCAGAAGATTGAGGCGGTGATGAACTGGAAAGTTCCTAAGTCTGTTCATGAGGTCCGTAGTTTCCTTGGTTTGGCAGGATACTACCGGAGGTTTGTGGATGGTTTTTCCAAAATAGCTGCTCCTTTGACGAAGCTGTTACAGAAGGATGTTAAGTATGAGTGGACAGAAGCGAGACAGCAGGCTTTTGAGAAGCTTAAGGCGGCTTTGACGCAAGCTCCTATCTTGATTCAGCCTGAATCAGGGAAAGAGTTTGTGGTCTATAGTGATGCATCCTATGTTGGTTTGGGATGTGTGCTGATGCAAGAGGGTAAGGTTGTGGCTTATGCGTCGCGGCAGTTGAAGGTGCATGAGCGCAACTATCCTACGCATGACATTGAGCTGGCTGCAGTGGTGTTTGCTCTGAAGATCTGGAGACATTATCTGCATGGTGAGAAGTGTACTGTGTACACGGATCACAAGAGTTTGAGGTATCTGATGTCTCAGAAGGAGTTGAATCTTAGACAACGGCGTTGGTTGGAGTTGCTCAAGGATTATGATCTGACGATTGAGTATCACCCTGGAAAGGCTAATGTTGTTGCGGATGCCTTGAGTAGGAAGGTAGCTGTTGAGCTGAGAGCTATGTTTGCTAGCTTGTGCATATCGCGAGATGGTGGTCTTGTTGCTAAGTTGCAAGTGAAACCATCTTTGGTTCAGTTGATCAAGGAAAAGCAGTTGCTGGATGATTCCTTGGTGTCTCATGTTCAGGATATCGCGGAGGGTAGACCTTCGGATTTCTGCTTTAATGAGGATGGTGTGCTGTGTTTTGGTAGTCGGATAGTAGTGCCTGCTGATGTTGAGTTGAGGCGTGTTATTCTGACTGAAGGTCATAGTAGTCCTTTTGCTATGCACCCTGGTAGTACTAAGATGTACCGTGATCTTCGTGATGAGTACTATTGGGTGGGTTTGAAGAAGGATGTTGCAGAGTTTGTGAGCAAGTGTTTGGTGTGTCAGCGAGTTAAGGCTGAACATCAAGTTCCTTCTGGTTTGTTGCAACCGTTGAAAATCCCTGAATGGAAGTGGGAGAGGGTTACCATGGATTTTGTATCTGGTTTACCTTTGTCTCCATCAAAGAAGAATTCTGTTTGGGTGATTGTGGATCGCTTGACGAAGTGTGCGCATTTCTTGCCTGTGCATACTACGTTTTCTTTGGATAAGCTGGCAGAGCTGTACATTGCTGAGATTGTGAGGTTGCATGGTGTGCCTAAGTCGATTGTGTCGGATAGGGATCCGAGGTTCACATCGCGTTTCTGACAGTGTTTGCATCAAGCTCTGGGTACAAGGTTGCATTTCAGTACATCCTATCATCCTCAGTCGGATGGTTAGTCTGAGCGGGTTATCCAGATTTTGGAGGATATGTTGAGATGCTGCGTGATTGAGTTCCAAGGTTCTTGGGAGAAGCATCTGCCTTTGGTTGAGTTCGCTTATAACAATAGTTATCAGGCGAGTATACAGATGGCACCTTATGAGGCTCTGTATGGGAGGAAGTGTAGGACTCCTCTTTGTTGGGCTGAAACTGGTCAAAAGTTGGTTTCGATGCCGGCTTTGTTGAAAGGGACCACCGAGAAGGTGAAGCTCATTTGTGAGCGGTTGAAGGCTGCCTCTGATCGGCAGAAGTCTTACGCGGATTTGAAGCGTAAGGAGATAGAGTATGCGGTGGGTGACCGTGTGTTCTTGAAGGTTTCGCCTTGGAAGAAGGTGATGAGGTTTGGCCGGAAGGGTAAGTTGAGCCCTCGGTACATTGGACCATATGAGGTGGTTGAGCGTGTGGGTCCTGTTGCGTATCGGCTGAGGTTACCTCAGGAGTTGGAGAAGATTCATGATGTGTTCCATGTTTCTATGCTCCGGAAGTATAGATCTGATCCTTCGCATGTGATGCCTGTGGAGGAAGTGGTTTTGAATCCGGATTTGACCTATGATGAGGAACCGGTGAAGGTTCTGGATTCGGATAGCAAGGTTCTTCGTGGCAAGACCATTGAGTTGGTGAAGGTGCTGTGGAAGCATCGAGGTGTTGAGGAAGCCACGTGGGAGCGGAAGGAAGACATGTTGAAGCAGTTTCCTTATCTCTTTCCTTCAGGTAAATTTCGAGGACGAAATTTCTTAAGGGGGGGAGAGTTGTAACACCCCGGTTTTGGGCTTGGGAGTTTTGGGCGTTGACCGGTTGGTCAAAGTGCTGTTCGAATCTAAAGAGGTGAAATTAGGAAAGCCTAGTTCGGGTTGCATTAAAAATATGGAAAAATGTTCTAAAATCATCTTTTAATATAATTAAGTGAACTGTGAAATCAATTTTGGAAAATGAGTTTTGGAAGTGTGACATTTTGGCTAGTGACCAAAATGTAATTTTCGCAAGTTTGGTGGCTGTTTTATAAAGGGTTGAAACTTTGAATCTTTAAGGAGCTATTTACCCAAAGGGAGATTCTCCAGATTTTTCTAAGATATTTTAAGTCTAAATTCTGATTTTAAAGTATATTAAAATTGGAGGGAAGCCATTTGGCTATTTTTGGATTTTGTAACCAACTTTGCTAAATTTTCTTTCTCTCATTTTCTCTCAACCCAAACACTTCTTTTCCAGAGAATTGAATCTGATTTCTTCACCTAAATCCCTCCTTTCAACTCTCATTTGATTCCTAATCATTGTATCTTCAAAACCTCTTCAATTGCTAATTGTTTCAACAAGGATTTTGATTGCAAAAAGAGGAGAAACTCAAGTTTGGAGGTAAGAACGTCCTTATCCTCTAAACTATCAGTTCTTTACTGAAATTCCTAAGTTTTCAATCCTTAATTGAAGTTTAATTAAAGGTTTTTAAGTGGTGAAATGGATCTTGGCTTATTATGCAAGATTTTGATGATTTTTGATGATTTTCGTTAGATCTGATTAATCTGTGATTTGAGAGGTGTTTTTGATGTTAAATGATCTCTAAATTGATAAGGAATTGAGTTTTGATTGATGCAATCCCGGATAGGTTGAGTTTCCTAAGTTTAGCTTGTGTTTCAAGGTTGTTTTTGAGGTGATCTTGGTGATCTGTTGTTGCTGGAGGTATAAGGATGTTAATAGGTTGTTTTTAGATGTTATATGATGTTTATGGAAGTGAGGTTTTGCTGGTTTATGGCTGGGCATGGTTTAGAAGTGGTTTGGATGCATTTTCGGTTGTGTTTGGTGGCCGAAAATGGAGGTTGGATGAGAGCAGCGAGTTTAGGTGCTTTCATTGAAGCAATTAATGCATGATGATGCATTAATCCTCTGCTTTGATGTGTTGAAACAGGGGAGGCATCTTTGGATCCAAGAGTTGTTGATCCTGAAGCTTGATTTGGTGCTTTGGCTTGAAGCAAAGTGGAAATCGGTGAGTGCGTTTGTGGAAATTGGGTTTTCAGCTTTTAAACCAAGGTTTGAAGGTTTTGGGAGCTTAGTTTAAGTCTAAACAACTTTGCTAAGCTCAAGTGTAAGTTTTCGGAATTTCTCTCTAGTGGTGGCCATGATTTTGTTGTGATGCAAAATGATTATTTGCATGTTTTAATTACTATTTTGAAAGCATGTTTTAGCATGGTTTTTGCTGATGTTGTAAGCCATATGTTGAAGGTAACTCTAGGTAGGAGTTCCTTGATTTTGTACATTGAAATAATGTGGTTTGATGCTTTGAAATGCATGATGAAAATGGCTTGGTTTAATGCTTTAAAACAGTGGATTAAATGATGAAAATGATGTATATTGGCAAGTGATGTTTTGAAAAGGTTAAGGTCACTAAGGTGGTTAAAAGTCCTTGAGTGAGCCTTGTTACTTAAGAACATCAAGGTGGTTAAAAGTCCTTGGATGATTCTTGTTATGGACACTAAGGTGGTTAAAAGTCCTTAGGTGATCCTTTCCATGGTGTTTAAAAGTCCATGGGGCCATGGTGTTTAAAAGTCCATGGGACCAAGGTGTTTAAAAGTCCTTGGGGCCAAGGTGTTTAAAAGTCCTTGGGGTGATTCAAGCAATGGACACAAAGGTGGTTAAAAGTCCTTGTGTGGTCCTCATTCATGGTGTTTAAAAGTCCATGGCCAAGGTGTTTAAAAGTCCTTGGGGCCAAGGTGTTTAAAAGTCCTTGGGAAGTTGATGAACTTGTTTTAAGAAATGAAATGTATCACTTGAGCCAATATGACATGTTATGTTTATGTTGAAGCATGAGATTGCTTGTTTAAAGTATGCTTTTGAGCATGTGCAAAGGTTGATTTAAAGCATGTTTTGTAAATGTTTTGAATTGCATTATTGAATGGTTTTTAAGAGCATTTCTCACTAAGCTTTTGCTTACGCTCTCTACGTTTTCTTAATTCAATAATGCAGAGCATTAGAGAACCTTGAGGGGCAGCAAGAAGGGCAAGAATTCAAGTACAAGTAAAGCTCAATGTATGGAAGGTTTTTGTTAAACATTTTAGCTATTGGGTGATTTGGCAATGGGAGACCAATGTGTATGTTTTGGGAGGTGTTTGGGACTCCCTAAGTATGTTGAATGTTGATTTGAATGCTGGTTTTTGGATTGGATCATTATATGCTTGTTTTGGAAGTTTTGTGTTTTGAATAGCTAGCTTGTGTAGGAAGCATGCCTATAGAATTGGGGCTTTTTGCATATGATGTTGTTTTGTTGTTTTGATGATGCCTATAAGTCATATATATGTTGAATTGCATGCTGGTAAAGTTTGGTAGCATTTGGAGCATGTTTGGATGGTCTATTGCATGTTTTGGAATGCTATTTTGCTGCAATCTGTGCAGGCGTTTCGGAATAGTGTGCACCGTTTCGGAACGGGTGCCTTACATGAACCCAGGCGTCCGAAACGGTATGCACCGTTTCGAAACGGTTTGGTCTCTGCCAAGGCCATGTTTCGGAACCCGTTGCGGAACGGCCCGTGTTTCGGAACGGGGTCTACCTGTTTCGGAACGGTCGACCGTTGGGGGCTGACATTGGCAGTTATATGTTTTGATTTGTTTGCGTTTTGGTCCTGAAACTTGTTTGTTCAATTGTATAAGCTTGGGAAGTCCTTTTGAGCTGAAATTTCACAGAGAAGCATGAAACCTGATTAATTTCAAGTTGATAACTTTAATTTGGGTTAAGTCCCTTTAATTATCAGAAATTACAATTTGGTCCCTAAAGTTGTAATTTGTTCAATTGGGTCCCTGTTTGATCTCTGATGTTTGTGATCTTTGAGTATGATGTTTGTGTGATCACAATTAGGACTAATGTGCATCTAGACAAGATTAAAAAGAAAAAAAAGGGTCGTTAATCAAGGTTGACTTTCGGGTTGACTTTGGTTTTCCCCGTGTGACTTTCTTAATTCGGGTCAACCGTCTAGGCCGGGTTAAGGGGGTTACAGATGCTACAGCGGTGCGGCCGGAGGATGATGGTTCCGTGAGAAAGAGAGCTCGTCAGTTGGAGCCCCAGGGCAGTGAGGTGTTTTCAGGTAACCTTGTTAAGTAACCTTTGCCTAGCTATCTTAGTTTGGTTTTTGTTGGTTTTCCTTGCGTAGTGAGTATGATCTTGTTGCAAGTATGTTTGGGGTAGTTGTTGTTGTTTTTGAAACATCTTTAGTGTGAAGGGGGCTTTAGTGATTATCTTGTGGTTAATGGTTGTTAGAATGATGGGGTTAGACAAGTTAAAAGTGAGGTAGGAGGTTGTTCTTAGACGGACTCTGAGGATGTTATTGGTGGGTGTTAATCGACATTCATGCACATTTAAAGTCATTTGTTATATGCTATATTATATATGTACTAGTCCATGCATACATGTGGCATGACATTTGAGGTTTTGCATACATGTACATCATGCATTGATAGGGCATATTGGAGACCATGCATACGAACGTTCACACTCGCTAATAACTAATCGAGTCTGTTAGTGTTGTGATAGGGTTAGTTTGGATGATGGGTTTTTAGAGGTTGTTTGGGTGCTAGAAGAATGTTAGAGGTAATGGAGGGTGTTAAGCGAGCTGTTGGTAATAGTGAGCGCGGTATAGTATGTGGTGGAAGGAAAGTGTTTGATGCTTAAAGAGTTTAGTGGTTTGGTGGTGAGGAGTACCGGTTGAAGTTAGAATCGGTCAAGTGTTTTTGAGTAGATAGTAGAAGAGGTGGTTCCTTGGTGTTAAGTGATGTTGTAGGTTAGTGAACGTGTTTCCAGAGTGCTGAGGTATCTTGGCACTGATGTTGTAGTAGAAGGGTTGTTTATGTAGGTGAGGGTTTGTAGTAACCTTCGAGGAGTTGAGAAGATGGTTGGAATATTTTAAGTTGGGCGATGCTCTAGTAAGGCAAGTGTTGTGGTCAAAGTTTGAAGTGGAAAGGCAATGAAAGATTGAAGGCCATTGCTGGTTGGATGGGTTCTTGTGAGAAGTGGTTGGCTGGTTGTGAATAAGTAAATTCCTTTTTAAGTCAGTTGGTGGTGTATGGAGTGGCTGGCGGAGTCAAGTTGGGGTTTTGTGATGTGATTTTTGGATTTTGGGTGAGTAGTCCTGGCGAGTCGTTATGGTTATGATAGCGGCGGATGTGAAGGATTGTCAGCTTTATGATGAGGAGTTTGGGTAAGCGGTTGATGCTTAAGAATTTTTTCTTGTTGGAAAAAATCTTTGAAAAAGGTTGGGAAGTTTGCAAGGAGATTTTAGAAGCAGTGAAGGTGGTGGGATTACATAGTGGCTGAATTGGATTGGTTGGTGTTTGCTGTGTGAGCAAGTTTTGGGAGTTGTGTGTTAAAGTGTTGTATGCTGTAAAAGGTTTGAAGTTCTTCAGGTGGTTGATGAGGCTATATGTATTCCAGAGTTGTGAAAGGTTAAGTTGTGCTTAACTTTGAGTGTTCTGGAGTTTGGGAACAGTAAGTGGTGGTGTTGAGTTTGGGTGGAGTTGTGGAGAGAGTGTTCAGTGGTGGTTAAGTCTCATGTGTTGCCTTGTGTGTTGCTTTGAGAAGTTTGGTTGTGCTCTTTTCGCCAGTTGAAATTTCGAGGACGAAATTTCCTAAGAGGGGGAGAGTTGTAACGCCCCGATTTTGGGCTTAGAAGTTTTGGGCGTTGACCGGTTCGGTCAAAGTGCTGTTCGAATGTAAAAAGGTGAAATTAGGAAAGCCTAGTTCGGGTTGCATTAAAAATATGGGAAAATGTTCTAAAATTATCTTTTATTATATATAAGAGTATGGTGGAATCAATTTTGCAAAATGTGGTTTGGAAGGGTGACATTTTGGGCTAGTGACAAAAATGTAATTTTTGAAAACTGCGTGACTGTTTTAAAAAGGATTAAAACTTTGAATCTTTAAGGAGCTATTTACCCAATGGGAGTTTCTCCAGATTTTTCTAAGGTATTAAATGATTTATTTCTGATTTTTAAATAAAAGAAAAGTGGAGGGAAGATATTTTCATTTTCTAACTAACTTTTCTCTCAAATCTTCCATTTTCATATTCTCTCAAACCAAACACATTTCTCCAGATTTTCCCTCTGATTTTGTCATCTAAATCACTCATTTCAATTCTCTTTTGATTGCAAATCATCTCATCAACAAAACCTCACCATTTGCTATTTGGATTTTCAAGATTTTGGTTCCAAAATGGGAGAAACTCAAGTTTGGAGGTAAGAACGTCCTTCTCCTCTAAACTCTCAGTTCCTTACTGAAATTCCTAAGTTCTTAATCCTTGATTTGTGATTTGTTAAAGGTTTTTCAATTGGAATCTTGATTTTGGTTTTAAAATGCAAGATTTGCTTGATTTTGGTGAAATTTCGTGTGATCTGTTTGGGCAGTGTTTTGAGGTGTCAAATTGATGTTAAATGAATGTTAAATTGATAAGGAATTGAGGTTTAATCAATGCAATCCCGAATAGGTTGAATTTCCTAAGTTTTGCTTGAGTTTTTGGTTGTTTTTGGAGTGTTTTGATGATCTTTTATAGCTGGAGGTATAAGGACGTGTTTGTGATCATTTTGGATATTAATTGATGTTTAAAAATGGTTAGAAGTGATGGATCTTGACTGGGTTAAGTTTTGGAAGTGTTTGGAGGTGATTTCGGTTGTGTTTGGTAGCCGAAAAGTTGGATTTGTGTAGAGCGGCGAGTTGAGTTGTGTTGCTGGTGTTTTTAAGGCATAATGATGCATTAATCCTCTGTTATTGTGTGCTTGAAACAGAGGAGTTTGATCCGTGAGCATTAGAGGTGGTGCGGAAGGTTTCGGATGCTTGGAAGGCTTGTTGGCTAGCCTTGTTTTGTGTATCGGTGAGTGAAGTTGGGTTTTCAGCTTTTAAACCAAGGTTTGAAGGTTTTGGGAGCTTAGTTTAAGTCTAAACAACTTTGCTAAGCTCAAGAGTAAGTAAATGGATTTTTGCTCTTGGTTTGTGTTGTGAATTTGGCTTTAAAAGCAATTGTGGTTGATGGTTGCAATGCATGTGATTTGCATGTTTTAGATTCTGTTTTGAAAGCATATTTTAGCATGGTTTAGTGCTGGTTTTGAAAGCCATATGTGAAGGATGCTCAAGGTAAGAGATCCTTGGTTTTGTACATGGATATTGTGGTTTTGAAGCATGATGTTGCATGATGTTTAATGGCTTTGTGTAATGCTTTAAAAACAGAGGATTGATGATGGTAAATGATGGTTTTTGCATTGTGGTTATGCATGTGAATCAAAGGATTAATATGGTAAGATGGTTATATTGGCAAGTGATGTAAGTGGCTCTTGGTTTCTTTGATCGGATATAGTTAGCCGGCTATAGGATTGGGTGCACCGTGAATAAAGTCGCCTTGGATGTGGAGTGGTTAAGAGTGAACCGGTAAACTCCATCCAAGTATCCTAACGAGATGGTTAAGGTTATAATGGTGATTGGAATCCCATTCGAGGACCTTGGGTAAGCAAAGGTAATAATGGTGGTTAAAATTCCATTGGTGGACCTTGTGCTTGTTAAGATCACAATGGTGGTGTAAAGTCCATGTGTGGATCTTGTATAGGGTGTCCCGGATCTCGTTAGTGATGTTATACAACTACCAATCGGTGATGCTAAGGTTGTATGGTGTTTAAAAGTCCATACATGGGAACCTTGTGCATGTTAAGGTTATATGGTGTTTAAAAGTCCATATATGGGAACCTTGTGTAAGTTAAGGTTGTATGGTGATTAAAAGTCCATACATGGGAACCTTGTGAAAGTTAAGGTTGTATGGTGATTAAAAGTCCATACATGGGAACCTTGTGAAAGTTAAGGTTGTATGGTGTTTAAAAGTCCATACATGGGAACCTTGTGAAAGTTAAGGTTGTATGGTGGTTAAAAGTCCATACATGGGAACCTTGTGAAAGTTAAGGTTGTATGGTGGTTAAAAGTCCATACATGGGAACCTTGTGATTGGTAAGGTCAAATGGTGATTAAAAGTCCATTTGGGGACCTTGGATTGGTAGTGTGTATGAAGCGTAGGGACAACGCTTGTGATCCGCGTATCCGATTGGATGTTGAGTTGAAAAGTGGATGTGGTTGATCACTTGAAAGCCAATATGATGTTCTTGATTATAATGAAGCATGAGATGCTTGGAATGATGCATGGTTGCATGGGAAGTGCAAAATGTATTAAGAATGCATGTTTGCTTGTTAAGTTTGAACAAGTGTGGATTATCTATTGAGAGTGATGCATGTGTGCATGAAATCTCGTTAGTGCATTGAAGTCTTGCTAAGACTTGTTTTTAAAGACATAAGATGCAAATGTTGATGATGCGGTTCATATGTTGCATTTGTTTAATGCATGTGTTGGATTGATTGAGAAAATGATTTTAAAAGGTTTCTTGCTTGAAATGTTAATCAAGTATGAGAAAGGTATGTTGGGAAGTGGAAGTGTTTTCCAAGGTTTTGAATTTAACTTTGCATTGGTGTTTACGTTTAGAATGGTTAAATTGATGTTTTTGCAAAGTGTGCTTTGTAAAGGTTTACTTAGCTTGCTAAGCTAAGGGTTGGTTTTCATGTTTGAGCAATGCATGATTTTGAGCTTGTTGTTGAAAAGGGGTTTTCAAGCATTGCTTTGGTTTAACAAATCGGGTTTGTTTTTAAAAGTGGTTTTATGACCCGCTGCATTGATGGTGTTTTGGTTTTGAGCATTCCTCACTAAGAATTATGTGCTTACGCTCCTTTTTGTCCATCAATGCAGATATTTGAAGTTGGGACAGCAAGAAGCAAGGGATTCAAGGAGGACTCCACTTGAGATGTATGTCTCGGTTAATAGCTATAGTCAATAAAGGCAATGGGGGGGAGAATCTCTTATGTTGATGTGTGACGAGATTGTGTATGTTGGACAAGTTTGGTTTATGTTGCTAAATCATGTGGATTAGTGTTGCAATGTTTGGATCTTCATGTGCTTAAGTTGTATTGCTATGCTTCTTGTTTATAAGCATGAATGCCTTTTGAATGTGATTAACGTGTTGGTGCACCCAGGGGTGATCATGTATCTAGATTCTGATGCTTATATGTTCCTTGTATGTTGAGTAATTTGCTGGTGAAGTTTGATTGCTTTTGGAGCATGATTGGTTGGTCAATTGTGTGTTTAAGTAAGCTTTTTGCTGCATTCTGTGCAGGCCGTATCGGAACAGTAGCTACCGTTTCGGAACGGGTGCCTTGTAGCAGCCCAGGCGTCCGAAACGGAAGACACCGTTCCGAAACGGAAAGCCCTCTGCCAGCCCTCGTTTCGGAACGTGTTGCGGAACGGCCCCGCGTTTCGAAACAGGTTCTTCCTGTTTCGGAACATCTGACCGTTGGGTCTGACATTGGCAGTTATATGTTTTGAAATGTATGCATTTTGGTCCTGAATCTTGTATGTGCAATTGTATGAGTTTGGGATGTCCGTTTGAGCTGAAATTTGACAGTGAAGCATGAAACCTGATTAATTATGAGTTGGTAACTTTAATTCGGATTAAGTCCACAATATTATCAGAATTTACAATTTGGTCCCTAAAGTTGTAAATTGTTCAGTTGGGTCCCTGGTTGATCTCTGATGTTTATGATCTTTGAACATGTTGTTTGAGTGATCATAACTAGGGTTAATGTGCATCTAGACAAGTTTAAAAAGAAAAAAAAGGGTCGTTAATCAAGGTTGACTTTCGGGTTGACTTTGGTTTTCCCCGTGTGACTTTCTTAATTCGAGTCAACCGTCTAGGCTGGGTTAAGGGGGTTACATTGAGGTTTTGCAATATAATTGTGTTGAAAAGCTCCTAATCAATTATTTGAACTCCTAATATTTGAATAAAACATTTTTGCGGTCCTTTTTGTAGAGGTTTCGGACGAGGAGGTCTAAATGGGCCTTTCAATGGACCCGTTGGAATTTTAACTGAGTAAAAAGTACAGAAATTGAGCTTTTGCAATATAATTGATTTGAAAACCTCCTATTCAATTATTTGAACTCCTAATATTTGACTAAAACTTGTTTTGCGGTCCTTTTTGTAGAGGTTTCGGACGAGCATGTCTAAATGGGCCTTTCAATGGACCCGTTGGAATTTTAACTGAGTAAAAAGTACAGAAATTGAGGTTTTGCAATATAATTGTGTTCAAAATCTCCTAATCAATTATTTGAACTCCTAATATTTGAATAAAACATTTTTGCGGTCCTTTTTTTAGAGGTTTCGGACTAGCAGGTCTAAATGGGCCTTTCAGTGGACCCGTTGGAATTTTAACTGAGTAAAAAGTACAGAAATTGAGGTTTTGCAATATAATTGTGTTGAAAAGCTCCTAATCAATTATTTGAACTCCTAATATTTGAATAAAACATTTTTGCGGTCCTTTTTGTAGAGGTTTCGGAAGAGCAGGTCTAAATGGGCCTTTCAATGGACCCATTCGAATTTTAACTGAGTAAAAAGTATTAAAATTGAGGTTTTGCAATATAATTGTGTTGAAAAGCTCCTAATCAATTATTTGAACTCCTAATATTTGAATAAAACATTTTTACAGTCCTTTTTGTAGAAGTTTCGGGCGAGCAGGTCTAAATGGGCCTTTCAATAGACCCGTTGGAATTTTAAGCTATCAAAAAAGTACAGAAATTGAGGTTTTGCAATGTAATTGTGTTGAAAAGCTTTTAATCAATTACATGAACTCCTAAAATTTGATTAAAACTTGTTTTGCGGTCCTTTTTGTAGAAGTTTCGGACGAGCGGGTCGAAATGGGCCTTTCAATGAACCCGTTGGAATTTTAACTGAGTAAAAAGTACATAAATTGAGGTTTTGCAATATGATTGTGTTCAAAAGGTCCTAATCAATTATTTCAACTCTTATTATTTGAATAAAACATTTTTGCGGTCCTTTTTGTAGAGGTTTCGGACGAACAGGTCTAAATGGGCCTTTCGATGGACCCGTTGGAATTTTTTTTTTGATGAAAAAGGCTTCATTAAAAACCCCTACTAATGTCCTTCAAGCAGAGCTATAGGACCCTAAAAAGGGGAAAAGAGTGCCTAAGTTTTATTAAACATAAAGAATTCTTTACAAGATGTTGGATACAAGTTGGAACATCAGACTTGAATGACATGGAAGTCATAGAGCTCAAAGAAAAAGTAGCCAAGGTATGGGCCAATTGATTTGCCTCACGGCGTACAAATGAAACAGAAACAGAAACAAAATCACAAAGAGACTCTTGAATCCGATGAAGAAGAGGTCCCATAGTTGAAACGTCCTGTGCAGGATTGTTGATCCTATTCGCGAGAGAAGCGCAATCAGTTTCAAGCAAGATCCGATTCCATCCTTGAGATCGAGCGAAGGTGAGACCAGCAAGAAGGCTTTCGCCTTCACTGGTAACTGCATCCAGACAGCTACTAAGCGGAAACGCAAGATTGCCCACGACTGCACATGTAGAATCACGGGCAACGGCGCCAACAGCTTCTGCACGAATTGATGGATTAAAAGCACCATCCACGTTTATTTTGATATGGTGAAGTGGGGGAGGCTTCCAACATGGAGTAGAAAGGGTAAAGGGTGTTGGGGTAGTGGCCGAAGAGGCTTTACAGAAGTCATCATGTAAACTAACTGAGTTAACGGCAATAAGCCAAGGCGGTTGTAGGTGGTGGTTATGAACCCAGTCGTTACGTCTATTCCAAACATTCCAAATAGTTGTGAGGAAAAGACCAAACTTATCAGGTGATAGGGTGTGGGCTGCTTCCTCTAACCATTGTAGTGGTGAAGTAGCCAAGCTCCTTGAAAGATTAATTGGAATACCAGAAAGTTGGAGGACTTCAGAAGCCCCAGACTAGTCACGAAGAGCATGGAGAATGGATTCCGATTGGCTACCACGGATGGGACAAGATCCCGAGTTTGGTGAAAAGACTTGCATTTTGGCCCCAACTGGTAGAGCCTCAGACGCCATACGCCAACCAAACATTTTGACTTTGGGTAAGGCCTTTACTTTGGAGAGGAATTTCCAAAAACGTGTAGGTGATGTTTGTGGGTACATAGACCGTTGCAAGAAAATATAACCAGAGCGGACTGAGTAAATACCCGAGTCATTAGAAGACCAGAGTATAGAATCACGGTGATCATTTATAATAGGAATACTTAGAATAGCAGTTGCATCAGTTGGGTTAAAATAACGCCTGACCTTTTCTGTAACCCAGGCAGTTTGATTACGAATCATAAAGTCTCGGCAACGAATATGGAATTCATCCGAGGTTTCGTAATCCCCAGTGAGATTAATCGGGGAAGAACCGCCCCATATATCTTTGTGTACTCTGATATTACTGTTAATGCCTGGACGATAAAGAAAGCCTGGAAAGAGGCGCTGTAGAGCGTTATACACACCTTGCCATGCAAAAGAGCCGTGATTGGGCCTGGGTGCATATAGGATATTTCCGATTGGAAAATATTTAGAACGATATATTTGTCCCAATAATGAATCCGGTTCACAAATGAGTCTCCATAGTTGCTTACCTAAGAGAGCAATATTGAAATCGTGCAAATCCTTAAATCCCATGCCTCCGGCAGCCTTAGGTAAACAAACGTGATTCCATGGGAGCATATGCCATCCTTTTTTGTTGGATTTGCCAGTCCACCAGTAATGTCGGATTGATGAGGTCATGTCATCGATGATATTTTGTGGTAGAAGATAACAAGACATAACATATTGAGGTAGGGATTGTAGGACTGCCTTGATGAAAATCTCTTGACCGCTAAAAGAGAGGAGATATTTATCCCAGCTAGAAAGATGATCGTGAACTTTATCACGCACAAATCCTAGGGACTCAGTTTTGTTTTTCCCAATGAGAAGTGGGATACCTAGATATACACCAGGATTAGATACCTCACGTACATGTAAAAGACTATTGATCGCGATTCTTGTTGAGGATGGGGTACGCGGATTATAGAAAATTGTTGATTTCTCAAAATTAATCGCTTGTCCGGAAGCAGCGGCGTAAGTTTGCAGAGCTCTTTTTAGATGAGAAGCTTCGGTTGGAGTATTATTAATGAAGACCATACAGTCATCAGCAAAGAGCAGATGGTTGACTTTGGGCCCATATTTACAGGCACCAAGTCCCGGTAGAATGTTTGTTTGCTGGGCAGCAGATAGGTAAGCAGAAAGCCCTTGTGTGCAAAAGAGGAATAAAAAAGGAGATAGGGTGTCGAAATGGGCCTTTCAATGGACCCATTGGAATTTTAACTGAGTAAAAAGTACAGAAATTTAGGTTTTACAATATAATTGTGTTGAAAAGCTCCTAATGAATTACATAAACTCCTAAAATTTGATTAAAACTTGTTTTGCAGTCCTTTTTGTAGAGGTTTCGAACGAGCGGGTCGAAATGGGCCTTTCAATGGACCCGTTGGAATTTTAAATGAGTAAAAAGTACATAAATTGATGTTTTACAATCTAATTGTGTTGAAAAGCTCCTAATCAATTATTTGAACTCCTAATATTTGAATAAAACATTTTTTCCGTCCTTTTTGTAGAGGTATCGTACGAGCAGGTCTAAATGAGGCTTTCAATGGACCCGTTGGAATTTTAGCCGAGTAAAAAGTACAAAAATTGAGGTTTTGCAATATAATTGTGTTGAAAAGCTCCTAATCAATTACATGAACTCCTAAAATTTGATTAAAACTTGTTTTGCGGTCTTTTTTGTAGAGGTTTCGGACGAGCGGGGCGAAATGGGCCTTTCAATGGACCCATTGGAATTTTAAATAAGTAAAAAGTACAGAAATTGAGGTTTTGCAATATAATTGTGCTGAAAAGCTCCTAATCAATTATTTGAACTCCTAATATTTGAATAAAACATTTTTGCGGTCCTTTTTTGTAGAGGTTTCGAATGAGCGGGTCTAAATGGGCCTTTCAATGGACTCGTTGGAATTTTAACTGAGTAAAAAGTACAGAAATTAAGGTTTTGAAATATAATTGTGTTGAAAAGCTCCTAATCAATTACATGAACTCCTAAAATTTGATTAAAACTTGTTTTGCAGTCCTTTTTGTAGGGGTTACGGACGAGCGGGTCGAAATGGGCCTTTCAATGGACCCGTTGGAATTTTAAATGAGTAAAAAGTACAGAAATTGAAGTTTTGCAATATAATTGTGTTGAAAAGCTCCCAATCAATTATTTGAACTCCTAATATTTGAATAAAACATTTTTGCGATCCTTTTTGTAGAAGTTTCGGAAGAGCAAGTCTAAACGGGCCTTTCAATGGACCCGTTGGAATTTTAACTGAGTAAAAAGTATAGAAATTGAGGTTTTGCAATATAATTTTGTTGAAAAGCTCCTAATCAATTATTTGAACTCCTAATATTTGAATAAAACATTTTTGCGGTCCTTTTTGTAGAGGTTTCGGACAAGCAGGTCTAAATGGGCCTTTCAATGGACCCGTTGGAATTTTAACTTAGTAAAAAGTACAGAAATTGAGGTTTTGCAATATAATTGTGTTGAAAAGCTCCTAATCAATTATTTGAACTCCTAATATTTGAATAAGACATTTTTGCGGTCCTTTTTGTAGAGGTTTCGGACGAGCAGGTCTAAATGGGCCTTTCAATGGACCCATTGGAATTTTTTTTTGAAGAAAAGGCCTCATTAAAAACCCCTACTACTGTCCTTCAAGCAAAGCTAGAGGACCCTAAAAAGGGGAAAAGAGTGCCGTAATATATTATTGATTAATGAATATTTGTTACAAGATGTTGAATACAACGGGGAATATCCGTTACAAATGACGTAGAAGTCATGGAATTTAGAGAAAAAGTAGCCAAAGTATGGGCTATTACATTTGCCTCACGGCGTACAAAGGAAATAGAAGCAAAGTCGAAGTCCTGTAGAGCAGCTTGAATTTGACGAATAGTTGGACCCATAGTAGATAGATCCTGAGCAGGATTGTTGATCTTATTAGCGAGAGAGGCACAGTCAGTTTCGATCAAGAAACTATTCCATCCTTGAGAACGGGCAAAGGTGAGACCAGCAAGGATGCTTTCCCCCTCACTGGTGATAGCGTCCTGACGGCTACCAAGCGGGAAAGCAAGACCACCCACGACTACACCTGCGGGATCACGGGCAACAACACCAACTGCTGCTGCACGAGTTGAGGGATTAAAAGCTCCGTCCACATTAATTTTGATATAACTAGGTGGAGGTGTACGGGATGGGTTATATATAGTAGGTGGAGGTGAGACAGTTGACATTGAGGATTTACAAAATTCATCATGTAAGCTAATTGAATTGACTGCAATTAGCCATGAGGGTTGTAAATGGTGGTTGTGAATCCAATCATTACGTCTGTTCCAAATATTCCATAAAACTGTAAGGAAGAGACTAAATTTATCAGCGGAAATTGTAGAGGCTGCCTCCTCTAACCATTGTAGTGGTGTAGAAGCTAAGCTCTTATAGAGAGAAATAGGAATACCACTGATTTGAAGAGCTTCAGCTGCCCCAGGACAGTCACGAAGCGCATGGAGAATTGATTCCGAATGATTACCACAGATAGAGCAGGGCCCCGAGCTATGGGAGAAAACTTGCATTTTAGATCCAACTGGTAGAGCATCAGAAGCCATACGCCATCCAAAAGTTTTAACTTTGGGTAAAGCTTTGGTTTTGGATAAAAATTTCCAAAACCGAGATGGAGGCAAAGGTTGGGATAGAGAGCGTTGTAGGAAGTTGTATCCAGAGCGAACTGAGTATATACCCGAATCGTTGGGAGACCATAAAATAGAATCTCGTTGATCATTGATGATGGGAATACGGAGAATGGCATCCGCATCCATCGTGGTGAAGTAATTGTTTAATTTTACTGTATCCCAAGCAGTTTGGTTGCGGATCATAAAATCCCGACATCGAATGTGAAATTCATCGGAGATTTCGTAATCCCCAGTTAGCTCAATCGGAGAAGACCCTCCCCATATATCTTTGTGTATTCTGATATTACTGTTTATACCCGGGCGATGAAGGAAGCCAGGGTAAAGACGCTGAAGGGCGTTATGTATGCCTTGCCAGGCAAAGGAGCCTCTATAAGGTTTCGGTGCATCCAGGATGTTGCCTGCTGGGAAATATTTAGAACGGTATATTTGACCTAATAAGGACTCTGGGTCACAAATTAATTTCCAAATTTGCTTGCCCAAGAGAGCGGTATTGAAATCGTGTAGGTCTTTGAAACCCATGCCACCAGCAGATTTGGGTAGACATATACGGTTCCACGATAACATGTGCGAGCCTTTTTTGTTGGATTTACCAGTCCACCAGTATTGGCGGATTGATGTAGTCATGTCGTCTATGATATTGTGTGGTAGAAGATAACAAGACATCACATATTGTGGAAGGGATTGTAAGACAGCTTTGATGAAAATCTCTCTACCACTAAAGGATAGAAGGTGTTTGTCCCAGCTAGAGAGACGATCATGTACTTTATCTCGTACAAAACCTAATGATTCAGTTTTATTTTTCCCTATAAGGAGCGGGATGCCTAGGTAAACACTGGGGTTAGAAACTTCTCGCACTTGTAACAGGCTATTGATTGCATTTCTTGTTGCAGAAGGTGTACGTGGGTTATAGAAAATTGTTGATTTGTCGAAATTTATTGCTTGACCTGATGCCTTAGCATAAACATGCAGAGCATTTTTTAGAAGGGATGCTTCAGATTGATTGGTATTTATAAATACCATACAATCATCAGCAAAAAGGAGGTGGTTAACCTTGGGCCCATGTTTACATGCCCCAAGGCCTGGAAGTATATTAGTTTGTTGAGCTGCAGCTAAATAAGCCGAGAGGCCTTGGGTGCAGAATAGGAAAAGAAAAGGGGATAGGGGATCCCCCTGACGAAGACCACGTTGAGGTTTAAACATAGGTGAAAAGGAATTATTAATTTCAACTGAGAAAGAGACAGTGGATATACAACGTATTATAAGCTCAATCCAATCGGATGCAAAGCCCATACGTGCCATAACATTTGCAAGGAAAGACCATTCAACTCTGTCGAAGGCTTTTTCCATGTCAAGCTTGAGAGCAGCTCCTTGCGAGGATTTAGTCGCACCAGAATTGATATTGTGAATGATTTCATGCGCAACCAGTATGTTGTCAGTAATATTGTGTCCCTGGATAAAGGCAGCTTGATTAGGGCTAATACAAAGAGGTATAGCCTGCTTCATTCTATTCACAATTGTTTTGGCAACTATTTTATAGAGAACTGTGCAAAGGCTAATAGGTCTGAGTTGTTTCATGGAAGTTGGATCCTTTACTTTGGGAATTAGTACTAGAATAGTTTTGTTAACTAAGCCCATATCAGCTTGACCATTTAACAGATCCATACAAAGATTAAGGACATCTTCTCCAACTGTGTCCCAGTGTTGTCGAAAGAAACTACTAGGAAGACCGTCGGCACCGGGAGCCTTCCTAGGGTCAATATCTTTAAAAGCATGGAGAATTTTTTCTCTGGTGAACGGCTTGAGAAGGTTGTCGTTCATTGAGAAATTAATGGAGGGATGGATTTTTTCCAAAATGATATCCGAGAATCGGGGATTAGAAGTTGTAAACAGGTTTTGGAAATAATTAGAGGCGATATCCATTATTTCAGATTCAGAGGTGCACCAATTGGAGTTGGTATCATAAAGACCTATGATTGAGTTTTTCTTATTACGATTAGAAGCTCTGGCGTGGAAGAATTTGGTGTTTTTGTCTCCTTGGGATAGCAAGAGAGTTCGAGATCTTTGAGCCCAATAAGCTTCTTGTTCCGTTAAAAGTTTATTTAATTCCGTTCTATAGTTTAAATAAGTTTGCTTATTTTCGGCTGTTAATGGACGATAGAGAAGTTTGTTAATTTTTTTGGTAAGGAATTTAATACGTCCTGTTGTTTTAAAACGTTGTTGGTTTTGCCAATCGTCTAAGTATGTACCTACCGCTTTAATTTTATTGATGGCTGTTCCAGGGGTATCGGTCCATGCCCTTTTAATTGTTTGGATATTGTCTTTGTTATTAGCCCAACAGCTTTCAAATCTGAAATTTTTAAGTGTTTGTGTTTTAGGTGTAGAAGTTGGTTTATCAAATTCAATAAGAAGGAAACAATGGTCGGATTTTGCAACATATTCCGTAGTTATACGATGAGTAGGGTAGAGATCTTTCCAAGCATAGTTAGCAATAAAGCGATCAAGCCGTTCATGAATTACTGGTGCTGAAGGGCCTATTTTTGTCCATGTAAACCATCCTGAGGTAGGTTTGCAATCGAAAAGATTGTTACGAATTAAACAATTTCGAAAAATTTTTATTTGGGATCTAGCTCTACGGGGGCCGCCTTGTTTCTCTGAATCAGTTAGAATTTCATTGAGATCACCTCCAAGAAGCCAAGGTTTATCTTTAGTAGAAGAGTATAAGGAGTCAATTAATTCCCATGTTTTGTATTTTTGGCTAGTTTCCGAAAAACCATGCATTCCAGTGAAAAACATAGTGCAGTTATTCTTTGTAATTTGAATGTGAATATAACGGAGCGAGTAAGAAATTAAGTTTATATTAATATCGTTTGCGGCGAATAAAGAAATTCCGGAACACCCTTCCGAGGGGGGGATAGAAATAATGTCTAACATACCTAATGAAAGACATAAGCGGTGACATTCCGCCTTATTTAACTTAGTTTCGCATAAAAATATAATATCAGGATTGGTACGTTGGACATAGTCTCGGAGATGTTGAACCGTCGGGGCTTGTCCTAGGCCCTGACAGTTCCAGCAAAGGATCCTCATTTTGCTCGGCGGGGCTGGGAATCAGCCGCCGCCGGAGAGTTTTTAGAGCTGCTCATCCCAGCTTTTGGAGTAGATCCGGACTGTTTGGATTTTTTCGGCGGGAGCGATACTTGTATTGGGGAGCGGCGTTTCGTGCCACGGTTATTTTGGGTTGGAGCAGGTGCAGGTACGGGTGCTGGGACAAGAACAGGTGCAGGGGCTGCATCATTTGGGTAAGTTTTTAGTAACCACTGATTAAAATCATTGAATAATGTATCAGTGGGTTTAGAAGGCTTACTCGATTCAGAGTCAAACTTCTTAATCTGCTTGGCAGTGGGGCTGGGAACACCATAATCCTCATTGGTTTCCCAATCATCATCAGAACCATCTTCCGGGATGGGATAGATGGTGTTAAGGGGTTGGGGCTCAAGAGGAGCCTTTTGCTTCAAGTCAGCATTAGGGGGGGCTTTAGTAGATTTGGGGTCATCATCAATAGTCATGTCGGCATTTTGGCCATCATCGGTAGCTTGTTCCGTGAATGAGGCTGCATCACCATCATTTAGAGAACCTATGCAGCATAGGAACCTTGTAATTAGCATCTTAAAGATTTTTGCGTGAAGTAAGAAGAGAGAATAGAATATTTTACCCAAATTATTCTGTTCGTTAATGGGAGCTATGGGATTGGCAGAAGCTGCTGGGATATTCATTGGGGCCACTGAAATTAAGAATATAGTTAGGAATATTGATAAGAAAAAAGAATTTAGAAAGCAGAAGAAGAAAGTGGTAATTGTAAATATTGAGGTAGAGTTACCATTTGTTGGAGGGATGATTGGAATCTGATTTGGTTCCACATTGCGGATACGTCCCCGAAGACCAGCTGGGCGACGTCTAGGTGGAAGGTAGCGGAGCCATTCTCCGTATTGTAGCTTAGAGAGATCGAGAGATGAGCGGATTGGACAATTTTCTAGGGTATGACTGATAATTCCGCATCCAGGACATAGAGTTGGGAGCCTTTCATACTGGATTCTGCACATGATTTTGTTTTCACCAGAACCGATTAACACAAATCGGGTGACAGGTCTAATAATGTTGAGAAGGATTTCAACACGAAGGAATTCTTGCATATTCCCATCGATTTGGCGGGTGTCCGTTCGGAGAACTTGACCAACCATTGAACCTAGAGCATGACCCACCAGATGGGAGCGATCAACATCAGCAAAAAGTGGTTCTAGGAGAGAGAAAATTCTGATCCAGATTCTCATGGTGTTGAAGTAGTAGTCGTTTAACGATTTGGCCGGATCGTATTCAGTGACTGCTAGCCATTCATCCTTATAAAGCCAAGGACCACGATTAATGATCTCGTAGCAGTTCTTGATTTCCTTGAACTTGATCTTGATAAAGTTGTCTTGTAACGCTGAAATGGAAACCACATCATTAGGTTTCCAAATACCTTCGAAAGCGTTGATCACAGCAGAGATATCGAGAGCTTTGGATGAGATAAATCGGCCAATTACAATGAGTTTGGGATCTTCTTTGATAAAATCAAAATCCGGTGTGTACAGTAGTTCTGATTCTTCATTGGTAAGACTGATCGAGTTGAGTTGGGGGATGGAGGAGGATGAAGCCATTGATAGAGTTAGAGGGTATGAGAAAAACGAGATAGAAAGATGTTGTGATGGGATGGTAGAAAAATACTGAAGGTATATAAAGAAAGTGAAAATACCTAAGGGTAAAGAAATATGGAAGGTGAATTGATTAATATTTTGGAAAATAAATGTAGGTAGTAAAAGATGGAAAGTACTTTTATACATAGAAAGCTCATTTAGAGCACTTTCCTGAATTGATTTGTGACCATAAATTATTAAAAGAAAGTATCGTTTATTACTATAATAATTATGGAAGACCTTTAGTAGTGTCGTTAAATAGATTGTTTAATAAATTGACTATAAGGGAGTTTTGAGAAAAGAAAGATCCCGGGAATAAATTCGGGGATTTTAGTGAGAAAAGAAGGATATTTAATGCTCGAATTTTTAAAACAGGGAATAATTTTGACTGGCTTAAAAAAAGGATAGTAGATGACGGAAATTGAGTTAAATATTTCCCTTAATTGTAGTAGGATTATATAATAATAGATAGATTTTGATGGTAGTATCTTTGGTAATATGGAAGAATGTAATAAATGAAAGGATGTGAAAGAGTTAGAAAAATCTTGAAAGAAAAAAATATGGGTAACATTTAAATTTATTTTTGTAGAATTGTGGCTAGATATTTTTTTAGAAAGTATATTAATTGTTTGGATAGGTGAGAGATAGTAGTATGTTGCGAAATAACAGAATAAAAGGAAAGGCAATATAGATGTAACGGAAGGTGTGAAAATTAAAATAGATGCTTTTTGAAGAAAATTAGATTGTAATAAATGGCATTTAACGAATTTATAGAAATTAAAATAGTAATAAACCCAGAATAAAGACAGGGAGTTATAAAAAATGGTAAGAAAAGCCGTTATAAACAAAGAATTTTGAAAAAAGTAATTGATAATAATAATTGAGAAGATGAGATTAAATGTTGAGGGGGTAAAAGCTACGTAATTAAGGAATATGTATGTCCTATAAAACAGGTAAAGTGAATGGGAGGATAAAGCTGTTATGGTATCCCTAAAAGATAGGGTAGATTTAAAATCCCATGAAAGGGCTCGAGAGATTTCATCTATAAAGATGTAGAGGGAAGCGCATTGAGTGATAATGAAGAGGCATAATTTAGGCCAAAGAAAGTAACCTACATGAGACTGATAAACGAGCAAGATGCTAGATAGAGCAGTATAATAACCTATGAACATACATCTAAAAATAGATAACTGGACTAGATTAACACATCTAGCGAAAGGTAAAAACCCTAGAACCATGCATCTAATAATAAAAGTCAACCATATAGCAGCGATAGAGCATGAAAAAGCAAGAGGGAAACAGGAAAATAAAATTACAGTCCCAGGGATAGAGAGAAGCGGGGCAGAGAAATTAAATACATACAAAATGAGCAAAAAAAAGATGGGGGAGAAATGAAAAAAACATAAAATAAAAAGACTTAAAAAGATTACATAATAACTTAGGCGTTGAGTGGGCCACCAAGGATTGTTGAGGTAATTGAAGAGCTGCGTGATAAGAATGATGTTAGAGTGCGTACAATACAGCAGTAATAGAACAATTGTGCATGTAAAATTGAATAAAGAAGTATATGAAAGGAGAATATAGTTTAAGTAAAATTTAAAGGTTAAGTAGTTGAGATAGTTCGTGTTGGTACTTTTATGATATACAAACAATAAGTAAAGATTATGCTGGAATGAGGGTATTGATAACAAAAATGGGGGAATATTAATAAAAGTTAGGGATGTAGTATATAGATATGCACTACACTTAATATACATAAAGTAAAATAAAATGATGTTTAGAGAAGTTAGGATCTTGGTATATGTAACCAAAACATAGATTTTAGGGGTATATAAAGATAAGGTAAAGAAACTTATGGGTAAAGTCTGAATGAGAAAATTTGTAGCATACAACACTAGTAGGTGAGAAAACAGATTCGGATGGATGAAAAAATTAACTAGATAAAAGGAGAGGTGAACATTCCGTTTGTGACTTAGCTGAATGTAAGTGATGTGCAAGAATATTAGCCATGAAGAATGAGCATATATTATATAGCAACCTGGATATTTCCATACCAAACATTGATAAACGAGTGAATATGGCGATTTAGATATGAAGAGGGGAAACTGAATATTGCAGAAATAGGCTGAATTGTAAAATCCCAGAAATTGGGCTTGTAGTTGATTCCCAATGAGGGCTTGATGTAGAATTATATTAAAAAAATAAAAATGTAAGGATATAAACCACAGAGAACCTAGTCTTGCTAAAGGCATAAAAAAGTCAGGGTTCATCGCAAACTGAGCATTAATAAATGGTAAAAACAATACAGAGATGACAGGCCAGTAGATTATTGAAATTGGGATTAATACTAATATATGTAACCAGCAAGAAATCAAGATAAAAAACACGAAGAGGGAAAAAAATTTAGGAAATAAACATAGGGAGATTAAGAACAACAGGAAGACATACGATGATGAGAGACTGTGTCTGTCCAGAGGGGCATATCCTCTGAGATGAAGAAAAAGGCATATCTGCAAAATGTAGTAAGACATGATTAATAACAGAATAATGGACAGAGAAAAAAAGATAAAGAATAAGATTGGAGGAAACCCTAGCCGTTTTTGGTACGCTGCTGTAAACCACCTCCTGAACACAAAAATAGAGAGATGGCTTTGCGACAGACGGAGAGACGGAAGAATAAGATAGGCATCTGGAATACCTAAAACCACATAAACAGAGTAAAAATTAATTATGGGAGGAAAAGGAGAAAAAGTGAAAGAGAAAAAAGGGAAAGAGAACCCTAAAACCAAGGTCGGTTTGAAGAAACCCTTGAAGAGTCGATGGCAGATGGATTCAAAATCCGATTGAAGGTTTGAGGAAACCATCATCGGAAACTGAAAAAAAGTTTTAGACCAATCGTCGTTGATAGACAGCGCCACCCCCAACTCTGATTTGGAAAATCGAAGAGATAGAGATCTGCAATAACATGGGCTAAAATTTAGGTTAAATGGGATAGATAAAAGGTAAAGATCCAAAAGAAGCCAGAGAGAAGGAAAAATGAGAAAATCCAAAACAACTAAAATTATTAGGAGCCGCTCGGATTTCACCAGCTTTGAAAAAACAGAGTCGGATCTAACGATAACCCAATGAACCACTCGGAAAAAGAGACTATTTGTGCGATGTTTCTTGCCGACGGTGAGGAGGAAATGGATGATTACAACCGGAAAAACCCACAGAAAAACAAAAAAATGGGTTAGAAAGAATGTTAATAAAAAACACCAATAATAAGAAGGGAAAAGCTTACTGATCAGATCTAGAGATTTCTGGGGAGAAACTTCCAGATCTAAACAAAACAAAGCGAAATGAGTGCAAATGATGGGAGAAGATCCCAGATACGCACGGCAGACATGAATAAGAATAAAAAAGAGAGTTAATATAAAACACTGATAATAAAAAATAAAGGATAAACAAATAAGAACAAGAGATAAAAATGGTTGGTGTGGGACGGCTTGACGATTGCTCTTCCCGAAATCTAAGGGAAATCTTATCTGGTTGATTACTTGCAAAAGCGGCAGAGGAGATAGAGCCGTGAGGGGAAGGGCAACCGGTGGAAAAGAAAAGAAATCCACCGGAAAAAGAGGAGCAAGCAAAACGCAAAAAAGAAAGCCCGAGAAAGTTGAGAGAGAATTGAGAGCCATCCCACACCCGTTGGAATTTTAACTGAGTACCCATTGGAATTTTAACTGAGTAAAAAGTACATAAATTGAGGTTTTGCAATATAATTGTGTTGAAAAGCTCCTAATCAATTACATGAACTCCTAAAATTTGATTAAAACTTGTTTTGCGGTCCTCTTTGTAGAGGTTTCGGACGAACAGGTCTAAATGGGCCTTTCAATGGACCCGTTGGAATTTTAACTGAGTAAAAAGTACAAAAATTGAGGTTTTGCAATATAATTGTGTTGAAAAGCTTCTAATGAATTACATAAATTGCTAAATTTGTTTAAAACTTGTTTTGCAGTCCTTTTTGTAGAGGTTTCGGACGAGCGGGTCGAAATGGGCCTTTCAATGGACCCGTTGGAATTTTAAATGAGTAAAAAGTACATAAATTGAGGTTTTACAATATAATTGTCTTGAAAAGCTCTTAATCAATTATTTGAACTCCTAATATTTGAATAAAACATTTTTACGGTCCTTTTTGTAGAGGTATCGGACGAGCAGGTCTAAATGGGCCTTTCAATAGACCCGTTGGGATTTTAACTGAGTAAAAAGTACAAAAATTGAGGTTTTGCATTATAATTGTGTTGAAAAGCTCCTAACCAATTACATGAACTCCTAAAATTTGATTAAAACTTGTTTTGCGGTCCTTTTTGTAGAGGTTTCGGACGAGCGGGTCGAAATGAGCCTTTCAATTGACCCGTTGAAATTTTAAATGAGTAAAAAGTACAGAAATTGAGGTTTTACAATATAATTGTGTTGAAAAGCTCCTAATCAATTATTTGAACTCCTAATATTTGAATAAAACATTTTTGCAGTCCTTTTTTGTATAGGTTTCGAATGAGCGGGTCTAAATGGGCCTTTCAATGGACCCGTTGGAATTTTAAATGAGTTAAAAGTACAGAAATTGAGGTTTTGCAATATAATTGTGTTGAAAAGCTCCTAATCAATTATTTGAACTCCTAATATTTGAATAAAACATTTTTGCGGTCCTTTTTGTAGAGATTTCGGACGAGCAGGTCTAAATGGGCCTTTCAATGGACCCGTTGGTATTTTAACCTATAAAAAAAGTACATAAATTGAGGTTTTGCAATGCAATTGTGTTGAAAATCTTCTAATCAATTACATGAACTCCTAAAATTTGATTAAAACTTGTTTTGCGGTCCTTTTTGTAGAGGTTTCGGACGAGCGGGTCGAAATGGGCCTTTCAATGGACCCGTTGGAATTTTAACTGAGTAAAAAGTACATAAATTGAGGTTTTGCAATATGATTGTGTTCAAAAGGTCCTAATCAATTATTTGAACTCCTAATATTTGAATAAAACATTTTTGCGGTCCTTTTTGTAGAGGTTTCAGACGAGCAGGTCTAAATTGGCCTTTCAATGGACCGGTTGGAATTTTAACTGAGTAAAAAGTACACAAATGAAACAGAAACAGAAACAAAATCACAAAGAGACTTTTGAATCCGATGAAGAAGAGGTCCCATGGTTGAAAGGTCCTGTGCAGGATTGTTGATCCTATTCGCGAGAGAAGCACAATCAGTTTCAAGCAAGATCCGATTCCATCCTTGAGATCGGGCGAAGGTGAGACCAGCAAGAAGGCTTTCGCCTTCACTGGTAACTGCATCCAGACAGCTACCAAGCGGAAACGCAGGATCGCCCACGACTGCACCTGTAGAATCACGAGCAACGGCGCCAACAGCTGCTGCACGAATTGATGGATTAAAAGCACCATCCACGTTTATTTTGATATGGTGAAGTGGGGGAGGCTTCCAACATGGAGTAGAAAGGGTAAAGGGTGTTGGGGTAGTGGCCGAAGAGGCTTTACAGAAGTCATCATGTAAACTAATTGAGTTAACAGCATTAAGCCAAGGCGGTTGTACGTGGTGGTTATGAACCCAGTCGTTACGTCTATTCCAAACATTCCAAATAGTTGTGAGGAAAAGACCAAACTTATCAGGTGATAGGGTGTGGGCTGCTTCCTCTAACCATTGTAGTGGTGAAGTAGCCAAGCTCCTTGAAAGATTAATGGGAATACCAGAAAGTTGGAGGACTTTAGAAGCCCCAGAACAGTCACGAAGAGTATGGAGAATGGATTCTGATTGGCTACCATAGATGGACAAGGTCCCGAGTTTGGTGAAAAGACTTGCATTTTAGCCCCGACTGGGAGAGCCTCAGACGCCATACGCCAACCAAAAGTTTTGACTTTGGGTAAGGCCTTTACTTTGGACAGGAATTTTTAAAAACGTGTAGGTGATGTTTGTGGGTACATAGACCGTTGCAGGAAAATATAACCAGAGCGGACTGAGTAAATACCCGAGTCATTAGGAGACCAGAGTATAGAATCACAGTGATCATTTATAATAGGAATACTTAGAATAGCAGTTGCATCAGTTGGGTTAAAATAACGCTTGACCTTTTCTGTATCCCAGGCAGTTTGATTACGAATCATAAAGTCTCGGCAACGAATATGGAATTCATCCGAGGTTTCGTAATCCCCAGTGAGATTAATCGGGGAAGAACAGCCCATATATCTTTGTGTACTCTGATATTACTGTTAATGCCTGGACGGTAAAGAAAGCCTGGAAAGCGGCGTTGTAGAGCGTTATACATACCTTGCCATGCAAAAGAGCCGTGATTGGGCCTAGGTGCATCTAGGATATTTCCGGATTGAAAGTATTTAGAACGATATATTTGTCCCAATAATGAATCCGGTTCACAAATGAGTCTCCATAGTTACTTACCTAAGAGAGCAATATTGAAATCGTGCAAATCCTTAAATCCCATGCCTCCGGCAGCCTTAGGCAAACAAACGTGATTCCATGGGAGCATATGCCATCCTTTTTTGTTGGATTTGCCAGTCCACCAGTATTGTCGGATTGATGAGGTCATGTCATCGATGATATTTTGTGGTAGAAGATAACAAGACATAACATATTGAGGTAGGGATTGTAGGACTGCCTTGATGAAAATCTCCCGACCGCTAAAAGAGAGGAGATATTTATCCCAGCTAGAAAGACGATCGTGAACTTTATCACGCACAAATCCTAGGGACTCAGTTTTATTTTTCCCAATGAGAAGTGGGATACCTAGATATACACCAGGATTAGATACCTCACGTACTTGTAAAAGACTATTGATCGCGATTCTTGTTGAGGATGGGGTACGCGGATTATAAAAAATTGTTGATTTCTCAAAATTAACCGCTTGTCCGGAAGCAGCGGCGTAAGTTTGTAGAGCTCTTTT
The DNA here is from genome assembly GCA_958450335.1 of Hibiscus tridactylites. Taxonomy (NCBI): domain Eukaryota; kingdom Viridiplantae; phylum Streptophyta; class Magnoliopsida; order Malvales; family Malvaceae; genus Hibiscus; species Hibiscus tridactylites. Next base: position 55,605 of record CAUDLX010000220.1, read on the forward strand.
GAGATGAGAAGCTTCGGTTGGAGTATTATTAATGAACACCATGCAGTCATCAGCAAAGAGCAGATGGTTGACTTTGGGCCCATATTTACAGGCACCAAGTCCCGGTAGAATGTTTGTTTGCTGGGCAGCAGATAGGTAAGCAGAAAGCCCTTGTGTGCAAAAGAGGAATAAAAAAGGAGATAGGGGGTCGAAATGGGCCTTTCAATGGACCCGTTGGAATTTTAACTGAGTAAAAAGTACAGAAATTGCGGTTTTGCAATATAATTGTGTTGAAAAGCTCTTAATCAATTATTTGAACTCGTAATATTTGATTAAAATTTGTTTTTTAGTCCTTTTTGTAGAGGTTTCAGACGAGCGGGTCGAAATGGGCCTTTCAATGGACCCGTTGGAATTTTAGCTAAGTAAAAAGTACAGAAATTGAGGTTTTGCAATATAATTGTGTTGAAAAGCTCCTAAACAATTACATGAACTCCTAAAATTTGATTAAAACTTGTTTTGCAGTCCTTTTTGTGGAGGTTTCGAACGAGCGAGTCTAAATGGGCCTTTCAATGGACCCGTTGGAATTTTAAATGAGTAAAAAGTACAGAAATTGAGGTTTTGCAATATAATTGTGTTGAAAAGCTCCTAATCATTTATTTGAACTCCTAATATTTGAATAAAACATTTTTGCGGTCCTTTTTGTAGAGGTTTCGGATGAGCAGGTCTAAATGGTCCTTTCAATGGACTTGTTGGAATTTTAACTAAGTAAAAAGTACAAAAATTGAGGTTTTGCAATATAATTGTGTTGAAAAGCTCCTAATCAATTGAGGTCTAAATGGGTCTAAATGGAATTTTAACTTAGTAAATAGTACAGAAATTGAGGTTTTGCAAAATAATTGTGTTGAAAAGCTCCTAATGAATTACATAAACTCCTACATTTTGATTAAAACTTGTTTTGCGGTCCTTTTTGTAGAGGTTTCGGACGAGCGGGTCTAAATGGGTCTAAATGGAATTTTAACTTAGTAAAAAGTACAGAAATTGAGGTTTTGCAAAATAATTGTGTTGAAAAGCTCCTAATGAATTACATAAACTCCTAAAATTTGATTAAAACTTGTTTTGCGGTCCTTTTTGTAGAGGTTTCGGACGAGCGGGTCGAAATGGGCCTTTCAATGGACCCGTTGGAATTTTAACTAAGTAAAAAGTACAGAAATTGAGGTTTTGCAATATAATTGTGTTGAAAAGCTCCTAATCAATTACATGAACTCCTAAAATTTGACTAAAACTTGTTTTGCAGTCCTTTTTGTAGAGGTTTCGAACGAGCGGGTCTAAATGGGCCTTTCAATGGACCCGTTGGAATTTTAACTGAGTAAAAAGTACATAAATTGAGGTTTTGCAATATAATTGTTTTGAAAAGCTCCTAATCAATTACATGAACTCCTAAAATTTGATTAAAACTTGTTTTGCGGTCCTTTTTGTAGAGGTTTCGGACGAGCAAGTCAAAATGGGCCTTTCAATGGACCCGTTGGAATTTTAACTGAGTAAAAAGTACAGAAATTGAGCTTTTGCAATATAATTGTGTTCAAAAGCTCCTAATCAATTATTTGAACTCCTAATATTTGAATAAAACATTTTTGCGGTCCTTTTTGTAGAGGTTTCGGACGAGCAGGTCTAAATGGGCCTTTCAATGGACCCGTTGGAATTTTAACTGAGTATAAAGTACAGAAATTGAGGTTTTGCAATATAATTGTGTTCAAAAGCTCCTAATAAATTATTTGAACTCCTAATATTTGAATAAAACATTTTTGCGGTCCTTTTTGTAGAGGTTTCGGACGAGCAGGTCTAAATGGGCCTTTCAATGGACCCGTTGGAATTTTAACTGAGTAAAAAGTATAGAAATTGAGGTTTTGCAATGTAATTGTGTTGATAAGCTCCTAATCAATTATTTGAACTCCTAATATTTTAATAAAACATATTTGCGGTCCTTTTTGTAGAGGTTTCGGACGAGCTGGTCTAAATGGGCCTTTCAATGGACCCGTTGGAATTTTAACTGAGTAAAAAGTACAAAAATTGAGGTTTTGCAATATAATTGTGTTGAAAAGCTCCTAATCAATTATTTGAACTCCTAATATTTTAATAAAACATATTTGCGGTCCTTTTTGTAGAGGTTTCGGACGAGCTGGTCTAAATGGGCCTTTCAATGGACCCGTTGGAATTTTAACTGAGTAAAAAGTACAAAAATTGAGGTTTTGCAATATAATTGTGTTGAAAAGCTCCTAATAAATTATTTGAACTCCTAATATTTGAATAAAACATTTTTGCGGTCCTTTTTGTAGAGGTTTCGGACGAGCAGGTCTAAATGGGCCTTTCAATGGACCCGTTGGAATTTTAACTTAGTAAAAAGTACATAAATTGAGGTTTTGCAATATAATTGTGTTGAAAAGCTCCTAATCAATTACATGAACTCCTAAAATTTGATTAAAACTTGTTTTGCGGTCCTTTTTGTAGAGGTTTCGGACGAGCAAGTCAAAATGGGCCTTTCAATGGACCCGTTGGAATTTTAACTGAGTAAAAAGTACAGAAATTGAGCTTTTGCAATATAATTGTGTTCAAAAGCTCCTAATCAATTATTTGAACTCCTAATATTTGAATAAAACATTTTTGCGGTCCTTTTTGTAGAGGTTTCGGACGAGCAGGTCTAAATGGGCCTTTCAATGGACTCGTTGGAATTTTAACTGAGTAAAAAGTACAGAAATTGAGGTTTTGCAATATAATTGTGTTGAAAAGCTCCTAATGAATTACATAAACTCCTAAAAATTTGATTAAAACTTGTTTTGTAGTCCTTTTTGTAGAGGTTTCGGACGAGAGGGTCGAAATGGGCCTTTCAACGGACCCGTTGGAATTTTAAAAGAGTAAAAAGTACATAAATTGAGGTTTTAAAATATAATTGTGTTGAGAAGCTCCTAATCAATTATTTGAACTCCTAATATTTGAATAAAACATTTTTGCGGTCCTTTTTGTAGAGGTTTCGGACGAGGAGGTCTAAATGGGCCTTTCAATGGACCCGTTGGAATTTTAACTGAGTAAAAAGTAAAAAAAATTGAGGTTTTGCAATATAATTGTGTTGAAAAGCTCCTAATCAATTACACGAACTCCTAAAATTTGATTAAAACTTGTTTTGCGGTCCTTTTTGTAGAGGTTTCGGAAGAGCGGGTCGAAATGGGCCTTTCAATGGACCCGTTGGAATTTTAAATGAGTAAAAAGTACAGAAATTGAGGTTTTGCAATATAATTTTGTTGAAAAGCTCCTAATCAATTATTTGAACTCCTAATATTTGAATAAAACATTTTTGCGGTCCTTTTTGTAGAGGATTCGAACGAGCGGGTTTAAATGGGCCTTTCAATCGACCCGTTGGAATTTTTTTTTGAAGAAAAGGCCTCATTAAAAACCCCTACTACTGTCCTTCAAGCATAGCTAGAGGACCCTAAAAAGGGGAAAATAGTGCCCAAATATTATTAATCAAGAATAATTTGTTACAAAGTGTTGGATACAAGATGGAATATCTGAATTGAATGACACAGAAGTCATAGAATTCAGCGAGGAAGTAGCCAAAGTATGGGCTATAATATTTGCCTCACGGCGTACAAAAGAAATAGTTACAAAGTCAAAATCTTGAAGAAATGCTTGAATCTGAAGAATAGTAGGTCCCATGGTAGAAAGGGCCTAGGCAGGGTTGTTGATCCTATTCGCGAGAGAAGCGCAGTCAGTTTCAATCAAAAGACAGTTCCAGCCTTGAGATCGGGCAAAGGTGAGACCAGCTAGGATGCTTTCCCCTTCACTAGTGATAGCGTCCTGACAGCTACCAAGAGGGAATGCAATGCCACCCACAACTTTTCCTGCAGAATCACGAGCAACGGCGCCAACGGCTGCTGCACGAGTCGATGGATTAAAAGCTCCGTCCACATTTATTTTGATATGATGAGGTGGGGGAGGGATCCAGGAAGGTTTAGAAAAGGTAGATGGAGCTGGGGCAGACGTCGTTAAAGCTTTACAAAATTCATCATGTAAGCTAATGGAGTTGACGGCAATTAGCCAGGGTGGTTGTAGATGTTGGTTATGTACCTAGTCGTTACGTCTATTCCATATATTCCATAAAGCAGTAAGGAAGAAACCAAATTTATCAGGGGAAATTGTAGTAGCTGCTTCCTCTAACCATTGTAGAAGGGTGGGAGCTATACTCCTATAAAGATTGATAGGGATACCACAAATTTGGAGGACTTCAGACGCCCCAAGGCAGTCACGAAATGCATGAAGGATCGATTCCGAGTGGCTACCACAGATAGGACAACGTCCCCAGTTAGGAGAAAAGGCATGCATTTTAATTCCAACTGGTAGAGCATCAGATGCCATACGCCAACCAAAAGTTTTGACTTTGGGCAAAGCTTTGACTTTGGATAAGAACTTCCAGAACCGAGTAGGTGACGTAGGTGGGATTATGGAGCGTTGTAGGAAAATATATCCAGAATGGACTGAGTAGATACCCGAGTCATTAGGAGACCAGAGTATTGAATCACGTTGATCATTTATGATGGTGATATGAAGAATAGCATCGACATCAGTTGGATTGAAGTAATTTCTTACCTTATATGTATCCCAAGCTGTTTGGTTACGAATCATAAAATCACGACATCGAATATGGAATTCATCTGAGATTTCGTAATCCCCAGTGAGTTCAATCGGGGAAGACCCTCCCCATATATCTTTTTGTATTCTAATATTACTGTTTATGCCTGGGTGGTGAAGAAAGCCGGGGAAAAGACGCTGAAGCGCGTTATACATGCCTTGCCAAGCAAAAGAACCCCGATTGGGTTTTGGTGCATCTAGGATATTGCCTGAAGGATAGTATTTAGAACGGTATATTTGTCCTAGTAGAGAATCTGGTTCACAGATGAGTTTCCAAAGTTGCTTGCCCAAAAGAGCAATGTTAAAATCGTGCAAATCCTTAAAACCCATGCCACCAGCAGATTTGAGAAAACATACACGATTCCACGGGAATTTGGATCCGAATTATTTGAGTGAAAAGTACAGAAATTGAAGTTTTGCAATATAATTGTGTTGAAAAGCTCCTAATCAATTATTTGAACTCCTAATATTTGAATAAAACATTTTTGCGGTCCTTTTTGTAGAGGTTTCAGAAGAGCAGGTCTAAATGGGCCTTTCAATGGTCCCGTTGGAATTTTAAATGAGTAAAAAGTATAGAAATTGAGGTTTTGCAATATAATTGTGTTGAAAAGCTCCTAATCAATTATTTGAACTCCTAATATTTGAATAAAACATTTTTGTGGTCCTTTTTGTAGAGGTTTCGGACGAGCATGTCTAAATGGGCCTTTCAATGGACCCGTTGGAATTTTAACCTATCAAAAAAGTACAGAAATTGGGGTTTTGCAATGTAATTGTGTTGAAAAGCTTCTAATCAATTACATGAACTCCTAAAATTTGATTAAAACTTGTTTTGCGGTCCATTTTGAAGAGGTTTCGGACGAGCGGGTCAAAATGGGCCTTTCAATGGACCCGTTGGAATTTTAACTGAGTAAAAAGTACAGAAATTGAGGTTTTGCAATATGATTATGTTCAAAAGGTCCTAATCAATTATTTGAACTCCTAATATTTGAATAAAACATTTTTGCGGTCCATTTTGTAGAGGTTTCGGACGAGCAGGTCTAAATGGGCCTTTCAATGGACCCGTTGGAATTTTTTTTGATGAAAAAGGCCTCATTAAAAACCCCTACTAATGTCCTTCAAGCAGAGCTAGAGGACCCTAAAAAGGGGAAAAGAGTGCCTAAGTTTTATTAATCATAAAGAATTATTTACAAGATGTTGGATACAAGTTGGAACATCAGACTTGAATGAAATGGAAGTCATAGAGCTCAAAGAAAAAGTAGCCAAGGTATGGGCCAATTGATTTGCCTCACGGCGTACAAATGAAACAGAAACAGAAACAAAATCACAAAGAGACTCTTGAATCCGATGAAGAAGAGGTCCCATGGTTGAAATGTCATGTGCAGGATTGTTGATCCTATTAGCGAGAGAAGCGCAATCAGTTTCAAGTAAGATCCGATTCCATCCTTGAGATCGGGCGAAGGTGAGACCAGCAAGAAGGCTTTCGCCTTCACTGGTAACTGCATCCAGATAGCTACCAAGCGGAAACGCAAGACCGCCCACGACTGCACCTATAGAATCACGGGCAACGGCGCCAACAGCTGTTGCACGAGTTGATGGATTAAAAGCACCATCCACATTTATTTTGATATGGTGAAGTGGGGGAGGCTTCCAACATGGAGTAGAAAGGGTAAAAGGTGTTGGGGTAGTGGCCGAAGAGGCTTTACAGAAGTCATCATGTAAACTAATTGAGTTAACGGTAATAAGCCAAGGCGGTTGTAGGTGGTGGTTATGAACCCAGTCGTTACGTCTATTCCAAACATTCCAAATAGTTGTGAGGAAAAGACCAAACTTATCAGGTGATAGGGTGTGGGCTGCTTCCTCTAACCATTGTAGTGGTGAAGTAGCCAAGCTCCTTGAAAGATTAATGGGAATACCAGAAAGTTGGAGGACTTCAGAAGCCCCAGAACAGTCACGAAGAGCATGGAGAATGGATTCCGATTGGGTACCACAGATGGGACAAGGTCCCGAGTTTGGTGAAAAGACTTGCATTTTGGCCCCAACTAGGAGAGCCTCAGACGCCATACACCAACCAAATGTTTTGACTTTGGGTAAGGCCTTTACTTTGGACAGGAATTTTTAAAAACGTGTAGGTGATGTTTGTGGGTACATAGACCGTTGCAGGAAAATATAACCAGAGCGGACTGAGTAAATACCCGAGTCATTAGGAGACCAGAGTATAGAATCACGGTGATCATTTATAATAGGAATACTTAGAATAGCAGTTGCATCAGTTGGGTTAAAATAACGCCTGACCTTTTCTGCATCCCAAGCAGTTTGATTACGAACATAAAGTCTCGGCAACGAATATGGAATTCATCCGAAGTTTCGTAGTCCCCAGTGAGATTAATCGGGGAAGAACCGCCCCATATATCTTTGTGTACTCTGATATTACTGTTAATAACTGGATGGTAAAGAAAGCCTGGAAAGAGGCGTTGTAGAGTGTTATACAAACCTTGCCATGCAAAAGAGCCGCGATTGGACCTGTGTGCATCTAGGATATTTCCGGATGGAAAGTATTTAGAACGATATATTTGTCCCAATAATGAATCCGGTTCACAAATGAGTCTCCATAGTTGCTTACCGAAGAGAGCAATATTGAAATCGCGCAAATCCTTCAATCCCATGCCTCCAGCAGCCTTAGGTAAACAAATGTGATTCCATGGGAGCATATGCCATCCTTTTTTGTTGGATTTTCCAGTCCACCAGTATTGTCGGATTGATGAGGTCATGTCATCGATGATATTTTGTGGTAGAAGATAACAAGACATAACATATTGAGGTAGGGATTGTAGGACTGCCTTGATGAAAATCTACCGACCGCTAAAAGAGAGGAGATATTTATCCCAGCTAGAAAGACGATCGTGAACTTTATCACGTACAAATCCTAGGGACTCAGTTTTGTTTTTCCCAATGAGAAGTGGGATACCTAGATATACACCGGGATTAGATACCTCACGTACTTGTAAAAGATTATTGATCGCGATTCTTGTTGAGGATGGGGTACGCGGATTATAGAAAATTGTTGATTTCTCAAAATTAACTACTTTTCCCAAAGAAGCGGCGTAAGTTTGCAGAGCTCTTTTGAGATTAGAAGCCCGTAGGAATTTTAACTAAGTAAAAAGTACAGAAATTGAGGTTTTGCAATATAATTGTGTTGAAAAGCTCCTAGTGAATTACATAAACTCCTAAGATTTGATTAAAACTTGTTTTGAAGTCCTTTTTGTTGAGGTTTCAGACGAGCGGGTCGAAATGGGCCTTTCAATGGACCCGTTGGAATTTTAAATGAGTAAAAAGTACATAAATTGAGGTTTTACAATATAATTGTGTTGAAAAGCTCATAATCAATTATTTCAACTCCTAATATTTAAATAAAACATTTTTGCGGTCCTTTTTGTAGAGGTATCGGACGAGCAGGTCTAAATGGGCCTTTCAATGGACCCGTTGAAATTTTAACTGAGTAAAAAGTACAAAAATTGTGGTTTTGAAATATAATTGTGTTGAAAAGCTCCTAATCAATTACATTAACTCCTAAAATTTGATTAAAACTTGTTTTGCGGTCCTTTTTGTAGAGGTTTCAGACGAGCAGGTCTAAATGGGCCTTTCAATGGACCCGTTGGAATTTTAACTGAGTAAAAAGTACAGAAATTGAGGTTTTGCAATATAATTGTGTTGAAAAGCTCCTAATCAATTATTTGAACTCCTAATATTTGAATATAACATTTTTGCGGTCCTTTTTGTACAGGTTTCGGATGAGCAGGTCTAAATGGGCCTTTCAATGGACTCGTTGGAATTTTAACTAAGTAAAAAGTACAAAAATTGAGGTTTTGCAACATAATTGTGTTGAAAAGCTCTGAATCAATTACATGAACTCCTAAAATATGATTAAAACTTGTTTTGCAGTCCTTTTTGTAGAGGTTTCAGACGAGCGGCCGAAATGGGCCTTTCAATGGACCCGTTGGAATTTTAAATGAGTAAAAAGTACATAAGTTGAGGTTTTGCAATATAATTGTGTTGAAAAGCTCCTAATCAATTATTTGAACTCCTAATATTTGAATAAAACATTTTTGTAGTCCTTTTTGTAGAGGTTTCGGACGAGCAGGTCTAAATGGGCCTTTCAAAGGACCCGTTGGAATTTTAAGTGAGTAAAAAGTACAAAAATTGAGGTTTTGCAATATAATTGTGTTGAAAAGCTCCTAATCAATTACATGAACTCCTAAAATTTAATTAAAACTTGTTTTGCAGTCCTTTTTCTAGAGGTTTCGGACGAGCGGGTCGAAATGGGCCTTTCAATGGACCCGTTGGAATTTTAACTGAGTAAAAAGTACAGAAATTACAGTTTTGCAATATAATTGTGTTGAAAAGCTCCTAATCAATTATGTCAACACCTAATATTTGATTAAAACTTGTTTTGCGGTCCTTTTTTTAGAGGTTTCGGACGAGCAGGTCTTTATGGGCCTTTGAATGGACCCGTTGGAATTTTAACTGAGTAAAAAGTACAAAAATTGTGGTTTTGCAATATAATTGTGTTGAAAAGCTCCTAATCAATTACATGAATTCCTAAAATTTGATTAAAACTTGTTTTGCAGTCCTTTTTGTAGAGGTTTCGGACGAACGGGTCGAAATGGGCCTTTCAATGGACCCGTTGGAATTTTAACTGAGTAAAAAGTACAGAAATGCGGTTTTGCAATATAATTGTGTTGAAAAGCTCCTAATCAATTACATGAATTCCTAAAATTTGATTAAAACTTGTTTTGCAGTCCTTTTTGTAGAGGTTTCAGATCAGCGGGTAGAAATGGGCCTTTCAATGGACCCGTTGGAATTTTAAATGAGTAAAAACTATAGAAATTGAGGTTTTGCAATATAATTGTGTTGAAAAGCTCCTAATCAATTATTTGAACTCCTAATATTTGAATAAAACATTTTTGTGGTCCTTTTTGTAGAGGTTTCGGACGAGCATGTCTAAATGGGCCTTTCAATGGACCCGTTGGAATTTTAACCTATCAAAAAAGTACAGAAATTGGGGTTTTGCAATGTAATTGTGTTGAAAAGCTTCTAATCAATTACATGAACTCCTAAAATTTGATTAAAACTTGTTTTGCGGTCCATTTTGTAGAGGTTTCGGACGAGCGGGTCGAAATGGGCCTTTCAATGGACCCGTTGGAATTTTAACTGAGTAAAAAGTACAGAAATTGAGGTTTTGCAATATGATTGTGTTCAAAAGGTCCTAATCAATTATTTGAACTCCTAATATTTGAATAAAACATTTTTGCGGTCCATTTTGTAGAGGTTTCGGACGAGCAGGTCTAAATGGGCCTTTCAATGGACCCGTTGGAATTTTTTTTGATGAAAAAGGCCTCATTAAAAACCCCTACTAATGTCCTTCAAGCAGAGCTAGAGGACCCTAAAAAGGGGAAAAGAGTGCCTAAGTTTTATTAATCATAAAGAATTTTTTACAAGATGTTGGATACAAGTTGGAACATCAGACTTGAATGAAATGGAAGTCATAGAGCTCAAAGAAAAAGTAGCCAAGGTATGGGCCAATTGATTTGCCTCACGGCGTACAAATGAAACAGAAACAGAAACAAAATCACAAAGAGACTCTTGAATCCGATGAAGAAGAGGTCCCATGGTTGAAATGTCATGTGCAGGATTGTTGATCTTATTAACGAGAGAAGCGCAATCAGTTTCAAGTAAGATCCGATTCCATCCTTGAGATCGGGCGAAGGTGAGACCAGCAAGAAGGCTTTCGCCTTCACTGGTAACTGCATCCAGATAGCTACCAAGCGGAAACGCAAGACCGCCCACGACTGCACCTGTAGAATCACGGGCAACGGCGCCAACAGCTGTTGCACGAGTTGATGGATTAAAAGCACCATCCACATTTATTTTGATATGGTGAAGTGGGGGAGGATTCCAACATGGAGTAGAAAGGGTAAAGGGTGTTGGGGTAGTGGCCGAAGAGGCTTTACAGAAGTCATCATGTAAACTAATTGAGTTAACGGCAATAAGCCAAGGCGGTTGTAGGTGGTGGTTATGAACCCAGTCGTTACGTCTATTCCAAACATTCCAAATAGTTGTGAGGAAAAGACCAAACTTATCAGGTGATAGGGTGTGGGCTGCTTCCTCTAACCATTGTAGTGATGAAGTAGCCAAGCTCCTTGAAAGATTAATGGGAATACCAGAAAGTTGGAGGACTTCAGAAGCCCCAGAACAGTCACGAAGAGCATGGAGAATGGATTCTGATTGGCTACCACAGATGGGACAAGGTCCCGAGTTTGGTGAAAAGACTTGCATTTTGGCCCCAACTAGGAGAGCCTCAGACGCCATACGCCAACCAAATGTTTTGACTTTGGGTAAGGCCTTTACTTTGGACAGGAATTTTTAAAAACGTGTAGGTGATGTTTGTGGGTACATAGACCATTGCAGGAAAATATAACCAGAGCGGACTGAGTAAATACCCGAGTCATTAGGAGACCAGAGTATAGAATCACGGTGATCATTTATAATAGGAATACTTAGAATAGCAGTTGCATCAGTTGGGTTAAAATAACGCCTGACCTTTTCTGTATCCCAAGCAGTTTGATTACGAACATAAAGTCTCGGCAACGAATATGGAATTCATCCGAAGTTTCGTAGTCCCCAGTGAGATTAATCGGGGAAGAACCGCCCCATATATCTTTGTGTACTCTGATATTACTGTTAATAACTGGATGGTAAAGAAAGCCTGGAAAGAGGCGTTGTAGAGTGTTATACAAACCTTGCCATGCAAAAGAGCCGCGATTGGACCTGTGTGCATCTAGGATATTTCCGGATGGAAAGTATTTAGAACGATATATTTGTCCCAATAATGAATCCGGTTCACAAATGAGTCTCCATAGTTGCTTACCGAAGAGAGCAATATTGAAATCGTGCAAATCCTTCAATCCCATGCCTCCAGCAGCCTTAGGTAAACAAATGTGATTCTATGGGAGCATATGCCATCCTTTTTTGTTGGATTTTCCTGTCCACCAGTATTGTCGGATTGATGAGGTCATGTCATCGATGATATTTTGTAGGACTGCCTTGATGAAAATCTACCGACCGCTAAAAGAGAGGAGATATTTATCCCAGCTAGAAAGACGATCGTGAACTTTATCACGTACAAATCCTAGGGACTCAGTTTTGTTTTTCCCAATGAGAAGTGGGATACCTAGATATACACCAGGATTAGATACCTCACGTACTTGTAAAAGATTATTGATCGCGATTCTTGTTGAGGATGGGGTACGCGGATTATAGAAAATTGTTGATTTCTCAAAATTAACTACTTTTCCCAAAGTAGCGGCGTAAGTTTGCAGAGCTCTTTTGAGATTAGAAGCCCGTAGGAATTTTAACTAAGTAAAAAGTACAGAAATTGAGGTTTTGCAATATAATTGTGTTGAAAAGCTCCTAATGAATTACATAAACTCCTAAGATTTGATTAAAACTTGTTTTGAAGTCCTTTTTGTAGAGGTTTCAGACGAGCGGGTCGAAATGGGCCTTTCAATGGACCCGTTGGAATTTTAAATGAGTAAAAAGTACATAAATTGAGGTTTTACAATATAATTGTGTTGAAAAGCTCATAATCAATTATTTCAACTCCTAATATTTGAATAAAACATTTTTGCGGTCCTTTTTGTAGAGGTATCGGACGAGCAGGTCTAAATGGGCCTTTCAATGGACCCGTTGAAATTTTAACTGAGTAAAAAGTACAAAAATTGTGGTTTTGAAATATAATTGTGTTGAAAAGCTCCTAATCAATTACATTAACTCCTAAAATATGATTAAAACTTGTTTTGCGGTCCTTTTTGTAGAGGTTTCAGACGAGCAGGTCTAAATGGGCCTTTCAATGGACCCGTTGGAATTTTAACTGAGTAAAAAGTACAGAAATTGAGGTTTTGCAATATAATTGTGTTGAAAAGCTCCTAATCAATTATTTGAACTCCTAATATTTGAATATAACATTTTTGCGGTCCTTTTTGTACAGGTTTCGGACGAGCAGGTCTAAATGGGCCTTTCAATGGACTCGTTGGAATTTTAACTGAGTAAAAAGTACAAAAATTGAGGTTTTGCAACATAATTGTGTTGAAAAGCTCTGAATCAATTACATGAACTCCTAAAATATGATTAAAACTTGTTTTGCAGTCCTTTTTGTAGAGGTTTCAGACGAGCGGCCGAAATGGGCCTTTCAATGGACCCGTTGGAATTTTAAATGAGTAAAAAGTACATAAGTTGAGGTTTTGCAATATAATTGTGTTGAAAAGATCCTAATCAATTATTTGAACTCCTAATATTTGAATAAAACATTTTTGTAGTCCTTTTTGTAGAGGTTTCGGACGAGCAGGTCTAAATGGGCCTTTCAAAGGACCCGTTGGAATTTTAACTGAGTAAAAATTACAAAAATTGAGGTTTTGCAATATAATTGTGATGAAAAGCTCCTAATCAATTACATGAACTCCTAAAATTTAATTAAAACTTGTTTTGCAGTCCTTTTTCTAGAGGTTTCGGACGAGCGGGTCGAAATGGGCCTTTCAATGGACCCGTTGGAATTTTAACTGAGTAAAAAGTACAGAAATTACAGTTTTGCAATATAATTGTGTTGAAAAGCTCCTAATCAATTATGTCAACTCCTAATATTTGATTAAAACTTGTTTTGCGGTCCTTTTTGTAGAGGTTTCGGACGAGCAGGTCTTTATGGGCCTTTGAATGGACCCGTTGGAATTTTAACTGAGTAAAAAGTACAAAATTTGTGGTTTTGCAATATAATTGTGTTGAAAAGCTCCTAATCAATTACATGAATTCCTAAAATTTGATTAAAACTTGTTTTGCAGTCCTTTTTGTAGAGGTTTCGGACGAACGGGTCGAAATGGGCCTTTCAATGGACCCGTTGGAATTTTAACTGAGTAAAACGTACAGAAATGCGGTTTTGCAATATAATTGTGTTGAAAAGCTCCTAATCAATTACATGAATTCCTAAAATTTGATTAAAACTTGTTTTGCAGTCCTTTTTGTAGAGGTTTCAGATCAGCGGGTAGAAATGGGCCTTTCAATAGACCCGTTGGAATTTTGAATGAGTAAAAAGTACAGAAATTAAGGTTTTGCAATATAATTGTGTTGAATAGCTCCTAATCATTTACATGAACCCCTAAAATTTGATTAAAACTTGTTTTGCAGTCCTTTTTGTAGAGGTTTCGGACGAGCGGGTCGAAATGGGCCTTTCAATGGACCCGTTGGAATTTTAACTGAGTAAAAAGTACAATAATTGAGGTTTTGCAATATAACTGTGTTGAAAAGCTCATAATCATTTATTTGAACTCCTAATATTTGAATAAAACATTTTTGTGGTCCTTTTTGTAGAGGTTTCGGACGAGCAGGTCTAAATGGACCTTTCAATGGACCCGTTGGAATTTGAACAGAGTAAAAAGTACAGAAATTGAGGTTTTGCAATATAATTGTGTTGAAAAGCTTCTAATCAATTATTTGAACTTCTAATAGTTGAATAAAACATTTTTGCGGTCCTTTCAGTAGAGGTTTCGAACGAGCAGGTCTAAATGGGCCTTTCAATGGACCCGTTGGAATTTTAACTGAGTAAAAATTATAGAAATTGAGGTTTTGCAATATAATTGTGTTGAAAAGCTCCTAATCAATTACATGAACTCCTAAAATTTGATTAAAACCTGTTTTGCGGTCCTTTTTGTAGAGGTTTCGAACGAGCGGGTTGAAATGGGCCTTTCAATGGACCCGTTGTAATTTTAACTGAGTAAAAAGTATAGAAATTGAGGTTTTGCAATATAATTGTGTTGAAAAGCTCCTAATCAATCACTTGAACTCATAATATTTGATTAAAACTTGTTTTGCAGTCCTTTTTTTAGTGGTTTCTTACGAGTGGGTCGAAATGGGCCTTTCAATGGACCCGTTGGAATTTTAACTAAGTAAAAAGTACAGCAATTGAGGTTTTGCAATATAATTGTATTGAAAAGCTCCTAATCAATTATTTGAACTCCTAATATTTGAATAAAACATTTTTGCGGTCCTTTTGTAGAGGTTTCGGACGAGTAGGTCTAAATGGGACTTTCAATGGACTCGTTGGAATTTTAACTGAGTAAAAAGTACAGAAATTGAGGTTTTGCAATATAATTGTGTTGAAAAGCTCCTAATCAATTATTTGAACTCCTAATATTTGAATAAAACCTTTTTGCGGTCCTTTTTGTAAAGGTTTCGGACGAGCAGGTCTAAATGGGCCTTTCAATGGACCTGTTGGAATTTTATCTCAGTAAAAAGTATAAAATTGAGGTTTTTCAATATAATTTTGTTGAAAAGCTCCTAATCAATTATTTGAACTCCTAATATTGGAATAAAACATTTTTGCGGTCCTTTTTGTAGAGGTTTCGGACGAGCAGGTCAAAATGGGCCTTTCAATGGACCCGTTGGAATTTTAACTGCGTAAAAAGTACAGAAATTGAGGTTTTGCAATGAAATTGTGTTGAAAAGCTTCTAATCAATTACATGAACTCCTAAAATTTGATTAAAACTTGTTTTACGGTCCTTTTTGTAGAGGTTTCGGACGAGCGGGTCGAAATGGGCCTTTCATAGGACCCGTTGGAATTTTAACTGAGTAAAAATTACGGAAATTGAGGTTTTGCAATATAATTGTGTTGAAAAGCTCCTAATGAATTACATAAACTCCTAAGATTTGATTAAAACTTGTTTTGAAGTCCTTTTTGTAGAGGTTTCAGACGAGCGGGTCGAAATGGGCCTTTCAATAGACCCGTTGGAATTTTAAATGAGTAAAAAGTACATAAATTGAGGTTTTACAATATAATTGTGTTGAAAAGCTCATAATCAATTATTTCAACTCCTAATATTTGAATAAAACATTTTTGCGGTCCTTTTTGTAGAGGTATCGGACGAGCAGGTCTAAATGGGCCTTTCAATGGACCCGTTGAAATTTTAACTGAGTAAAAAGTACAAAAATTGTGGTTTTGAAATATAATTGTGTTGAAAAGCTCCTAATCAATTACATTAACTCCTAAAATATGATTAAAACTTGTTTTGCGGTCCTTTTTGTAGAGGTTTCAGACGAGCAGGTCTAAATGGGCCTTTCAATGGACCCGTTGGAATTTTAACTGAGTAAAAAGTACAGAAATTGAGGTTTTGCAATATAATTGTGTTGAAAAGCTCCTAATCAATTATTTGAACTCCTAATATTTGAATATAACATTTTTGCGGTCCTTTTTGTACAGGTTTCGGACGAGCAGGTCTAAATGGGCCTTTCAATGGACTCGTTGGAATTTTAACTGAGTAAAAAGTACAAAAATTGAGGTTTTGCAACATAATTGTGTTGAAAAGCTCTGAATCAATTACATGAACTCCTAAAATATGATTAAAACTTGTTTTGCAGTCCTTTTTGTAGAGGTTTCAGACGAGCGGCCGAAATGGGCCTTTCAATGGACCCGTTGGAATTTTAAATGAGTAAAAAGTACATAAGTTGAGGTTTTGCAATATAATTGTGTTGAAAAGATCCTAATCAATTATTTGAACTCCTAATATTTGAATAAAACATTTTTGTAGTCCTTTTTGTAGAGGTTTCGGACGAGCAGGTCTAAATGGGCCTTTCAAAGGACCCGTTGGAATTTTAACTGAGTAAAAAGTACAAAAATTGAGGTTTTGCAATATAATTGTGATGAAAAGCTCCTAATCAATTACATGAACTCCTAAAATTTAATTAAAACTTGTTTTGCAGTCCTTTTTCTAGAGGTTTCGGACGAGCGGGTCGAAATGGGCCTTTCAATGGACCCGTTGGAATTTTAACTGAGTAAAAAGTACAGAAATTACAGTTTTGCAATATAATTGTGTTGAAAAGCTCCTAATCAATTATGTCAACTCCTAATATTTGATTAAAACTTGTTTTGCGGTCCTTTTTGTAGAGGTTTCGGACGAGCAGGTCTTTATGGGCCTTTGAATGGACCCGTTGGAATTTTAACTGAGTAAAAAGTACAAAATTTGTGGTTTTGCAATATAATTGTGTTGAAAAGCTCCTAATCAATTACATGAATTCCTAAAATTTGATTAAAACTTGTTTTGCAGTCCTTTTTGTAGAGGTTTCGGACGAACGGGTCGAAATGGGCCTTTCAATGGACCCGTTGGAATTTTAACTGAGTAAAACGTACAGAAATGCGGTTTTGCAATATAATTGTGTTGAAAAGCTCCTAATCAATTACATGAATTCCTAAAATTTGATTAAAACTTGTTTTGCAGTCCTTTTTGTAGAGGTTTCAGATCAGCGGGTAGAAATGGGCCTTTCAATAGACCCGTTGGAATTTTGAATGAGTAAAAAGTACAGAAATTAAGGTTTTGCAATATAATTGTGTTGAATAGCTCCTAATCATTTACATGAACCCCTAAAATTTGATTAAAACTTGTTTTGCAGTCCTTTTTGTAGAGGTTTCGGACGAGCGGGTCGAAATGGGCCTTTCAATGGACTCGTTGGAATTTTAACTGAGTAAAAAGTACAGAAATTGAGGTTTTGCAATATAATTGTGTTGAAAAGCTCCTAATCAATTATTTGAACTCCTAATATTTGAATAAAACCTTTTTGCGGTCCTTTTTGTAAAGGTTTCGGACGAGCAGGTCTAAATGGGCCTTTCAATGGACCTGTTGGAATTTTATCTCAGTAAAAAGTATAAAATTGAGGTTTTTCAATATAATTTTGTTGAAAAGCTCCTAATCAATTATTTGAACTCCTAATAATGGAATAAAACATTTTTGCGGTCCTTTTTGTAGAGGTTTCGGACGAGCAGGTCAAAATGGGCCTTTCAATGGACCCGTTGGAATTTTAACTGCGTAAAAAGTACAGAAATTGAGGTTTTGCAATGAAATTGTGTTGAAAAGCTTCTAATCAATTACATGAACTCCTAAAATTTGATTAAAACTTGTTTTACGGTCCTTTTTGTAGAGGTTTCGGACGAGCGGGTCGAAATGGGCCTTTCATAGGACCCGTTGGAATTTTAACTGAGTAAAAATTACGGAAATTGAGGTTTTGCAATATAATTGTGTTGAAAAGCTCCTAATGAATTACATAAACTCCTAAGATTTGATTAAAACTTGTTTTGAAGTCCTTTTTGTAGAGGTTTCAGACGAGCGGGTCGAAATGGGCCTTTCAATGGACCCGTTGGAATTTTAAATGAGTAAAAAGTACATAAATTGAGGTTTTACAATATAATTGTGTTGAAAAGCTCATAATCAATTATTTCAACTCCTAATATTTGAATAAAACATTTTTGCGGTCCTTTTTGTAGAGGTATCGGACGAGCAGGTCTAAATGGGCCTTTCAATGGACCCGTTGAAATTTTAACTGAGTAAAAAGTACAAAAATTGTGGTTTTGAAATATAATTGTGTTGAAAAGCTCCTAATCAATTACATTAACTCCTAAAATATGATTAAAACTTGTTTTGCGGTCCTTTTTGTAGAGGTTTCAGACGAGCAGGTCTAAATGGGCCTTTCAATGGACCCGTTGGAATTTTAACTGAGTAAAAAGTACAGAAATTGAGGTTTTGCAATATAATTGTGTTGAAAAGCTCCTAATCAATTATTTGAACTCCTAATATTTGAATATAACATTTTTGCGGTCCTTTTTGTACAGGTTTCGGACGAGCAGGTCTAAATGGCCTTTCAATGGACTCGTTGGAATTTTAACTGAGTAAAAAGTACAAAAATTGAGGTTTTGCAACATAATTGTGTTGAAAAGCTCTGAATCAATTACATGAACTCCTAAAATATGATTAAAACTTGTTTTGCAGTCCTTTTTGTAGAGGTTTCAGACGAGCGGCCGAAATGGGCCTTTCAATGGACCCGTTGGAATTTTAAATGAGTAAAAAGTACATAAGTTGAGGTTTTGCAATATAATTGTGTTGAAAAGATCCTAATCAATTATTTGAACTCCTAATATTTGAATAAAACATTTTTGTAGTCCTTTTTGTAGAGGTTTCGGACGAGCAGGTCTAAATGGGCCTTTCAAAGGACCCGTTGGAATTTTAACTGAGTAAAAAGTACAAAAATTGAGGTTTTGCAATATAATTGTGATGAAAAGCTCCTAATCAATTACATGAACTCCTAAAATTTAATTAAAACTTGTTTTGCAGTCCTTTTTCTAGAGGTTTCGGACGAGCGGGTCGAAATGGGCCTTTCAATGGACCCGTTGGAATTTTAACTGAGTAAAAAGTACAGAAATTACAGTTTTGCAATATAATTGTGTTGAAAAGCTCCTAATCAATTATGTCAACTCCTAATATTTGATTAAAACTTGTTTTGCGGTCCTTTTTGTAGAGGTTTCGGACGAGCAGGTCTTTATGGGCCTTTGAATGGACCCGTTGGAATTTTAACTGAGTAAAAAGTACAAAATTTGTGGTTTTGCAATATAATTGTGTTGAAAAGCTCCTAATCAATTACATGAATTCCTAAAATTTGATTAAAACTTGTTTTGCAGTCCTTTTTGTAGAGGTTTCGGACGAACGGGTCGAAATGGGCCTTTCAATGGACCCGTTGGAATTTTAACTGAGTAAAACGTACAGAAATGCGGTTTTGCAATATAATTGTGTTGAAAAGCTCCTAATCAATTACATGAATTCCTAAAATTTGATTAAAACTTGTTTTGCAGTCCTTTTTGTAGAGGTTTCAGATCAGCGGGTAGAAATGGGCCTTTCAATAGACCCGTTGGAATTTTGAATGAGTAAAAAGTACAGAAATTAAGGTTTTGCAATATAATTGTGTTGAATAGCTCCTAATCATTTACATGAACCCCTAAAATTTGATTAAAACTTGTTTTGCAGTCCTTTTTGTAGAGGTTTCGGACGAGCGGGTCGAAATGGGCCTTTCAATGGACCCGTTGGAATTTTAACTGAGTAAAAAGTACAATAATTGAGGTTTTGCAATATAACTGTGTTGAAAAGCTCATAATCATTTATTTGAACTCCTAATATTTGAATAAAACATTTTTGTGGTCCTTTTTGTAGAGGTTTCGGACGAGCAGGTCTAAATGGACCTTTCAATGGACCCGTTGGAATTTGAACAGAGTAAAAAGTACAGAAATTGAGGTTTTGCAATATAATTGTGTTGAAAAGCTTCTAATCAATTATTTGAACTTCTAATAGTTGAATAAAACATTTTTGCGGTCCTTTCAGTAGAGGTTTCGAACGAGCAGGTCTAAATGGGCCTTTCAATGGACCCGTTGGAATTTTAACTGAGTAAAAATTATAGAAATTGAGGTTTTGCAATATAATTGTGTTGAAAAGCTCCTAATCAATTACATGAACTCCTAAAATTTGATTAAAACCTGTTTTGCGGTCCTTTTTGTAGAGGTTTCGAACGAGCGGGTTGAAATGGGCCTTTCAATGGACCCGTTGTAATTTTAACTGAGTAAAAAGTATAGAAATTGAGGTTTTGCAATATAATTGTGTTGAAAAGCTCCTAATCAATCACTTGAACTCATAATATTTGATTAAAACTTGTTTTGCAGTCCTTTTTTTAGTGGTTTCTTACGAGTGGGTCGAAATGGGCCTTTCAATGGACCCGTTGGAATTTTAACTAAGTAAAAAGTACAGCAATTGAGGTTTTGCAATATAATTGTATTGAAAAGCTCCTAATCAATTATTTGAACTCCTAATATTTGAATAAAACATTTTTGCGGTCCTTTTGTAGAGGTTTCGGACGAGTAGGTCTAAATGGGACTTTCAATGGACTCGTTGGAATTTTAACTGAGTAAAAAGTACAGAAATTGAGGTTTTGCAATATAATTGTGTTGAAAAGCTCCTAATCAATTATTTGAACTCCTAATATTTGAATAAAACCTTTTTGCGGTCCTTTTTGTAAAGGTTTCGGACGAGCAGGTCTAAATGGGCCTTTCAATGGACCTGTTGGAATTTTATCTCAGTAAAAAGTATAAAATTGAGGTTTTTCAATATAATTTTGTTGAAAAGCTCCTAATCAATTATTTGAACTCCTAATATTGGAATAAAACATTTTTGCGGTCCTTTTTGTAGAGGTTTCGGACGAGCAGGTCAAAATGGGCCTTTCAATGGACCCGTTGGAATTTTAACTGCGTAAAAAGTACAGAAATTGAGGTTTTGCAATGAAATTGTGTTGAAAAGCTTCTAATCAATTACATGAACTCCTAAAATTTGATTAAAACTTGTTTTACGGTCCTTTTTGTAGAGGTTTCGGACGAGCGGGTCGAAATGGGCCTTTCATAGGACCCGTTGGAATTTTAACTGAGTAAAAATTACGGAAATTGAGGTTTTGCAATATAATTGTGTTGAAAAGCTCCTAATAAATTATTTCATCTCCTAATAGTTGAATAAAACATTTTTGCGGTCCTTTTTGTAGAGGTTTCGGACGAGCAGGTCTAAATGGGCCTTTCAATGGACCCGTTGGAATTTTAACTGAGTAAAAAGTACAGAAATTGAGGTATTGCAACATAATTGTGTTGAAAAGCTCCTAATAAATTACTTGAACTCCTAAACTTTGATTAAAACTTGTTTTGCAGTCCTTTTAGTAGAGGTTTCGGACGAGCGGGTCGAAATGGGCCTTTTAGTGGACCCGTTGGAATTTTAACTGAGTAAAAAGTACAGAAATTGCGGTTTTGCAATATAATTGTGTTGAAAAGCTCCTAATAAATTACTTGAACTCCTAATATTTGATTAAAACTTGTTTTGCGGTCCTTTTTGTAGAGGTTTCGGACAAGCGGGTCAAAATGGGCCTTTCAATGGACCCGTTGGAATTTTAACTGAGTAAAAAGTACAGAAATTGAGGTTTTGCAATATAATTGTGTTGAAAAGCTCATAATCATTTATTTGAACTCCTAATATTTGAATAAAACATTTTTGTGGTCCTTTTTGTAGAGGTTTCGGACGAGCAGGTCTAAATGGACCTTTCAATGGACCCGTTGGAATTTGAACAGAGTAAAAAGTACAGAAATTGAGGTTTTGCAATATAATTGTGTTGAAAAGCTTCTAATCAATTATTTGAACTTCTAATAGTTGAATAAAACATTTTTGCGGTCCTTTCAGTAGAGGTTTCGAACGAGCAGGTCTAAATGGGCCTTTCAATGGACCCGTTGGAATTTTAACTGAGTAAAAATTATAGAAATTGAGGTTTTGCAATATAATTGTGTTGAAAAGCTCCTAATCAATTACATGAACTCCTAAAATTTGATTAAAACCTGTTTTGCGGTCCTTTTTGTAGAGGTTTCGAACGAGCGGGTTGAAATGGGCCTTTCAATGGACCCGTTGTAATTTTAACTGAGTAAAAAGTATAGAAATTGAGGTTTTGCAATATAATTGTGTTGAAAAGCTCCTAATCAATCACTTGAACTCATAATATTTGATTAAAACTTGTTTTGCAGTCCTTTTTTTAGTGGTTTCTTACGAGTGGGTCGAAATGGGCCTTTCAATGGACCCGTTGGAATTTTAACTAAGTAAAAAGTACAGCAATTGAGGTTTTGCAATATAATTGTATTGAAAAGCTCCTAATCAATTATTTGAACTCCTAATATTTGAATAAAACATTTTTGCGGTCCTTTTGTAGAGGTTTCGGACGAGTAGGTCTAAATGGGACTTTCAATGGACTCGTTGGAATTTTAACTGAGTAAAAAGTACAGAAATTGAGGTTTTGCAATATAATTGTGTTGAAAAGCTCCTAATCAATTATTTGAACTCCTAATATTTGAATAAAACCTTTTTGCGGTCCTTTTTGTAAAGGTTTCGGACGAGCAGGTCTAAATGGGCCTTTCAATGGACCTGTTGGAATTTTATCTCAGTAAAAAGTATAAAATTGAGGTTTTTCAATATAATTTTGTTGAAAAGCTCCTAATCAATTATTTGAACTCCTAATATTGGAATAAAACATTTTTGCGGTCCTTTTTGTAGAGGTTTCGGACGAGCAGGTCAAAATGGGCCTTTCAATGGACCCGTTGGAATTTTAACTGCGTAAAAAGTACAGAAATTGAGGTTTTGCAATGAAATTGTGTTGAAAAGCTTCTAATCAATTACATGAACTCCTAAAATTTGATTAAAACTTGTTTTACGGTCCTTTTTGTAGAGGTTTCGGACGAGCGGGTCGAAATGGGCCTTTCATAGGACCCGTTGGAATTTTAACTGAGTAAAAATTACGGAAATTGAGGTTTTGCAATATAATTGTGTTGAAAAGCTCCTAATAAATTATTTCATCTCCTAATAGTTGAATAAAACATTTTTGTGGTCCTTTTTGTAGAGGTTTCGGACGAGCAGGTCTAAATGGGCCTTTCAATGGACCCGTTGGAATTTTAACTGAGTAAAAAGTACAGAAATTGAGGTATTGCAACATAATTGTGTTGAAAAGCTCCTAATAAATTACTTGAACTCCTAAACTTTGATTAAAACTTGTTTTGCAGTCCTTTTAGTAGAGGTTTCGGACGAGCGGGTCGAAATGGGCCTTTTAGTGGACCCGTTGGAATTTTAACTGAGTAAAAAGTACAGAAATTGCGGTTTTGCAATATAATTGTGTTGAAAAGCTCCTAATAAATTACTTGAACTCCTAATATTTGATTAAAACTTGTTTTGCGGTCCTTTTTGTAGAGGTTTCGGACAAGCGGGTCAAAATGGGCCTTTCAATGGACCCGTTGGAATTTTAACTGAGTAAAAAGTACAGAAATTGAGGTTTTGCAATATAATTGTGTTGAAAAGCTCATAATCATTTATTTGAACTCCTAATATTTGAATAAAACATTTTTGTGGTCCTTTTTGTAGAGGTTTCGGACGAGCAGGTCTAAATGGACCTTTCAATGGACCCGTTGGAATTTGAACAGAGTAAAAAGTACAGAAATTGAGGTTTTGCAATATAATTGTGTTGAAAAGCTTCTAATCAATTATTTGAACTTCTAATAGTTGAATAAAACATTTTTGCGGTCCTTTCAGTAGAGGTTTCGAACGAGCAGGTCTAAATGGGCCTTTCAATGGACCCGTTGGAATTTTAACTGAGTAAAAATTATAGAAATTGAGGTTTTGCAATATAATTGTGTTGAAAAGCTCCTAATCAATTACATGAACTCCTAAAATTTGATTAAAACCTGTTTTGCGGTCCTTTTTGTAGAGGTTTCGAACGAGCGGGTTGAAATGGGCCTTTCAATGGACCCGTTGTAATTTTAACTGAGTAAAAAGTATAGAAATTGAGGTTTTGCAATATAATTGTGTTGAAAAGCTCCTAATCAATCACTTGAACTCATAATATTTGATTAAAACTTGTTTTGCAGTCCTTTTTTTAGTGGTTTCTTACGAGTGGGTCGAAATGGGCCTTTCAATGGACCCGTTGGAATTTTAACTAAGTAAAAAGTACAGCAATTGAGGTTTTGCAATATAATTGTATTGAAAAGCTCCTAATCAATTATTTGAACTCCTAATATTTGAATAAAACATTTTTGCGGTCCTTTTGTAGAGGTTTCGGACGAGTAGGTCTAAATGGGACTTTCAATGGACTCGTTGGAATTTTAACTGAGTAAAAAGTACAGAAATTGAGGTTTTGCAATATAATTGTGTTGAAAAGCTCCTAATCAATTATTTGAACTCCTAATATTTGAATAAAACCTTTTTGCGGTCCTTTTTGTAAAGGTTTCGGACGAGCAGGTCTAAATGGGCCTTTCAATGGACCTGTTGGAATTTTATCTCAGTAAAAAGTATAAAATTGAGGTTTTTCAATATAATTTTGTTGAAAAGCTCCTAATCAATTATTTGAACTCCTAATATTGGAATAAAACATTTTTGCGGTCCTTTTTGTAGAGGTTTCGGACGAGCAGGTCAAAATGGGCCTTTCAATGGACCCGTTGGAATTTTAACTGCGTAAAAAGTACAGAAATTGAGGTTTTGCAATGAAATTGTGTTGAAAAGCTTCTAATCAATTACATGAACTCCTAAAATTTGATTAAAACTTGTTTTACGGTCCTTTTTGTAGAGGTTTCGGACGAGCGGGTCGAAATGGGCCTTTCATAGGACCCGTTGGAATTTTAACTGAGTAAAAATTACGGAAATTGAGGTTTTGCAATATAATTGTGTTGAAAAGCTCCTAATAAATTATTTCATCTCCTAATAGTTGAATAAAACATTTTTGCGGTCCTTTTTGTAGAGGTTTCGGACGAGCAGGTCTAAATGGGCCTTTCAATGGACCCGTTGGAATTTTAACTGAGTAAAAAGTACAGAAATTGAGGTATTGCAACATAATTGTGTTGAAAAGCTCCTAATAAATTACTTGAACTCCTAAACTTTGATTAAAACTTGTTTTGCAGTCCTTTTAGTAGAGGTTTCGGACGAGCGGGTCGAAATGGGCCTTTTAGTGGACCCGTTGGAATTTTAACTGAGTAAAAAGTACAGAAATTGCGGTTTTGCAATATAATTGTGTTGAAAAGCTCCTAATAAATTACTTGAACTCCTAATATTTGATTAAAACTTGTTTTGCGGTCCTTTTTGTAGAGGTTTCGGACAAGCGGGTCAAAATGGGCCTTTCAATGGACCCGTTGGAATTTTAACTGAGTAAAAAGTACAGAAATTGAGGTTTTGCAATATAATTGTGTTGAAAAGATCCTAATAAATTACATGAACTCCTAAGATTTGATTAAAACTTGTTTTGCAGTCCTTTTTGTAGAGGTTTCGGACGAGCGGGTTGAAATGGGCCTTTCAATGGACCCGTTGGAATTTTAACTGAGTAAAAAGTACAGAAATTGAGGTTTTGCAATATAATTGTGTTGAAAAGCTCCTAATCAATTATTTGAACTCCTAATATTTGATTAAAACTT
This sequence comes from Hibiscus tridactylites, assembly GCA_958450335.1. Classification (NCBI taxonomy): domain Eukaryota; kingdom Viridiplantae; phylum Streptophyta; class Magnoliopsida; order Malvales; family Malvaceae; genus Hibiscus; species Hibiscus tridactylites. The sequence goes on from CAUDLX010000220.1 coordinate 81,137, forward strand.
GTTTTGCAGTTCTTTTTGTAGAGGTTACGGACGAGCGGGTCGAAATGGGCCTTTCAATAGACCCGTTGGAATTTTAACTGAGTAAAAAGTACAGAAATTGAGGTTTTGCAATATAATTGTGTTCAAAAGCTCCTAATCAATTATTTGAACTCCTAATATTTGAATAAAACATTTTTGCGGTCCTTTTTGTAGAAGTTTCGGACGAGCAGGTCTAAATGGGCCTTTCAATGGACCCGTTGGAATTTTAACTGAGTACAAATTATAGAAATTGAGGTTTTGCAATATAATTGTGTTGAAAACCTCCCAATCAATTACATGAACCCCTAAAATTTGATTAAAACTTGTTTTGTAGTCCTTTTGTAGAGGTTTCGGACGAGCGGGCTGAAATGGGCCTTTCAATGGACCCGTTGGAATTTTAACTGCGTAAAAAGTACAGAAATTGAGGTTTTGCAATATAATTGTGTTGAAAAGCTCCTAATAAATTACTTGAACTCCTAATATTTGATTAAAACTTGTTTTGCAGTCCTTTTTGTAGTGGTTTCGGACAAGCGGGTCAAAATGGGCCTTTCAATGGACCCGTTGGAATTTTAACTGAGTAAAAAGTACAGAAATTGAGGTTTTGTAATTTAATTGTGTTGAAAAGCTCCTAATCAATTATTTGAACTCCTAATATTTGAATAAAACATTTTTGCGGTCCTTTTGTAGAGGTTTCGGACGAGCAGGTCTAAATGGGCCTTTCAATGGACCCGTTGGAATTTTAACTGAGTAAAAAGTACCAAAATTTTGGTTTTGCAATATAACTTGTTTTGTTGTTCTTTTTGTAGAGGTTTCGGACTAGCGGGTCGAAATGGGCCTATCAATGGACCCGTTGGAATTTTAACTGAGTAAAAAGTACAGAAATTGCGGTTTTGCAATATAATTGTGTTGAAAAGAAACTAATCAATTATTTGAACTCCTAATATTTGATTAAAACTTGTTTTGCAGTCCTTTTTGTAGAGGTTTCGGACGAGCGGGTTGAAATGGGCCTTTCAATGGACCCGTTGGAATTTTAACTGAGTAAAAATTATAGAAATTGAGGTTTTGCAATATAATTGTGTTGAAAAGCTCCCAATCAATTACATGAACCCCTAAAATTTGATTAAAACTTGTTTTGCAGTCCTTTTGTAGAGGTTTCAGACGAGCGGGTTGAAATGGGCCTTTCAATGGACCCGTTGTAATTTTAACTGAGTAAAAAGTATAGAAATTGAGGTTTTGCAATATAATTGTGTTCAAAAGCTCCTAATCAATTATTTGAACTCCAAAAATTTGAATAAAACCTTTTTGCGGTCCTTTTTGTAGAGGTTTCGGACGAGCAGGTCTAAACGGGCCTTTCGATGGACCTGTTGGAATTTTATCTCAGTAAAAAGTATAAAATTGAGGTTTTTCAATATAATTGTGTTGAAAAGCTCCTAATCAATTATTTGAACTCCTAATATTTGAATAAAACATTTTTGCGGTCCTTTTTGTAGAGGTTTCGGACGAGCAGGTCAAAATGGGCCTTTCAATGGACCCGTTGGAATTTTAACTGCGTAAAAAGTACAAAAATTGAGGTTTTGCAATGTAATTGTGTTGTAAAGCTTCAAATCAATTACATGAACTCCTAAAATTTGATTAAAACTTGTTTTGCGGTCCTTTTTGTAGAGGTTTCGGACGAGCGGGTCGAAATGGGCCTTTCAAAGGACCCGTTGGAATTTTAACTGAGTAAAAAGTAGAAAAATTGAGGTTTTGCAATATAATTGTGTTGAAAAGCTCCTAATCAATTATTTGAACTCCTAATAGTTGAATAAAACATTTTTGCGGTCCTTTTTGTAGAGGTTTCGGACGAGCGGGTCGAATGGGCCTTTTAATGGACCTGTTGGAATTATAAATGAGTAAAAAGTACAGAAATTGAGGGTTTGCAATATAATTGTGTTGAAAAGATCCTAATCAATTATTTGAATTCCTAATATTTGAATAAAACATTTTTGCGGTCCTTTTTGTAGAGGTTTCGGACGAGCAGGTTTAAATGGGTCTTTCAATGGACCCGTTGGAATTTTAACTGAGTAAAAAGTACAGAAATTGAGGTTTTGCAATATAATTGTGTTGAAAAGCTACTAATCAATTACATGAATTCTTAAAATTTGATTAAAACTTGTTTTGCAGTCCTTTTTGTAGAGGTTTCGGACGAGCGGGTTGAAATGGGCCTTTCAAAGGACCCGTTGGAATTTTAACTGAGCAAAAATTATAGAAATTGAGGTTTTGCAATATAATTGTGTTGAAAAGCTCCCAATAAATTACATGAACCCCTAAAATTTGATTAAAACTTGTTTTGCAGTCCTTTTGTAGAGGTTTCGGACGAGCGGGTTGAAATGGGCCTTTCAATGGACCCGTTGTAATTTTAACTGAGTAAAAAGTACAGAAAATGGGGTTTTGAATTAAAATTGTGTTGAAAAGCTCCTAATCAATTATTTGAACTCCTAATATTTGAATAAAACCTTTTTGCGGTCCTTTTTGTAGATGTTTCGGACGAGTAGGTCTAAACGGGCCTTTCAATGGACCTGTTGGAATTTTATCTCAGTAAAAAGTATAAAATTGAGGTTTTTCAATATAATTGTGTTGAAAAGCTCCTAATCAATTATTTGAACTCCTAATATTTGAATAAAACATTTTTGCGGTCCTTTTTGTAGAGGTTTCGGACGAGCAGGTCAAAATGGGCCTTTCAATGGACCCGTTGGAATTTTAACTGCGTAAAAATTACAAAAATTGAGGTTTTGCAATGTAATTGTGTTGAAAAGCTTCTAATCAATTACATGAACTCCTAAAATTTGATTAAAACTTGTTTTGCGGTCCTTTTTGTAGAGGTTTCGGACGAGCGGGTCGAAATGGGCCTTTCAAAGGACCCGTTGGAATTTTAACTGAGTAAAAAGTACAGAAATTGAGGTTTTGCAATATAATTGTGTTGAAAAGCTCCTAATCAATTATTTGAACTCCTAACAGTTGAATAAAACATTTTTGCGGTCCTTTTTGTAGAGGTTTCGGACGAGCGGGTCGAATGGGCCTTTTAATGGACCCGTTGGAATTATAAATGAGTAAAAAGTACAGAAATTGAGGGTTTGCAATATAATTGTGTTGAAATGCTCCTAATCAATTATTTGAATTCCTAATATTTGAATAAAACATTTTTGCGGTCCTTTTTGTAGAGGTTTCGGACGAGCAGGTTTAAATGGGTCTTTCAATGGACCCGTTGGAATTTTAACTGAGTAAAAAGTACAGAAATTGAGGTTTTGCAATATAATTGTGTTGAAAAGCTAGTAATCAATTACATGAACTCCTAAAATTTGATTAAAACTTGTTTTGCAGTCCTTTTTGTAGAGGTTTCGGACGAGCGGGTTGAAATGGGCCTTTCAATGGACCCGTTGGAATTTTAACTGAGTAAAAAGTATAGAAATTGAGGTTTTGCAATATAATTGTGTTGAAAAGCTCCTAATCAATTATTTGAACTCCTAATATTTGATTAAAACTTGTTTTGCAGTTCTTTTTGTAGAGGTTTCGGACGAGCGGGTCAAAATGGGCCTTCCAATAGACCCGTTGGAATTTTAACTGGGTAAAAAGTACAGAAATTGAGGTTTTGCAATATAATTCTGTTCAAAAGCACCTAATCAATTATTTCAACTCCTAATATTTGAATAAAACATTTTTGCGGTCCTTTTTGTAGAAGTTTCGGACGAGCAGGTCTAAATGGGTCTTTCAATGGACCCGTTGGAATTTTAACTGAGTAAAAAGTATAGAAATTGAGGTTTTGCAATATAATTGTGTTGAAAAGCTCCCAATCAATTATTTGAACTCCTAATATTTGAATAAAACCTTTTTGCGATCCTTTTTGTAGAGGTTTCGGACGAGCAGGTCTAAATAGGCCTTTCAATGGACCTGTTGGAATTTTAACAGCGTAAAAAGTACATAAATTGAGGTTTTGCAATATAATTGTGTTGAAAAGCTCCTAATCAATTATTTGAACTCCTAATAGTTGAATAAAACATTTTTGCGGTCCTTTTTGTAGAGGTTTCGGACGAGCAGGTCTAAATGGGCCTTTCAAAGGACATGTTGGAATTTTAACTGAGTAAAAAGTACAGAAATTGAGGTTTTGCAATATAATTGTGTTGAAAAGCTCCTAATCAATTATTTGAACTCCTAATAGTTGAATAAACTTTTTTGCGGTCCTTTTTGTAGAGGTTTCGGACGAGCAGGTCTAAATGGGCCTTTCAATGGACCCGTTGGAATTTTAAATGAGTAAAAAGTACAGAAATTGAGGTATTGCAATATAATTGTGTTGAAAAGCTCCTAATAATTTACTTGAACTCCTAAACTTTGATTAAAACTTGTTTTGCAGTCCTTTTTTTAGAGGTTTCGGACGAGCGGGTCGAAATGGGCCTTTTGTAGGTGGTGGTTATGAACCCAGTCGTTACGTCTATTCCAAACATTCCAAATAGTTGTGAGGAAAAGACCAAACTTATCAGGTGATAGGGTGTGGGCTGCTTCCTCTAACCATTGTAGTGATGAAGTAGCCAAGCTCCTTGAAAGATTAATGGGAATACCAGAAAGTTGGAGGACTTCAGAAGCCCCAGAACAGTCACGAAGAGCATGGAGAATGGATTCCGATTGGCTACCACAGATGGGACAAGGTCCCGAGTTTGGTGAAAAGACTTGCATTTTGGCCCCAACTAGGAGAGCCTCAGACGCCATACGCCAACCAAATGTTTTGACTTTGGGTAAGGCCTTTACTTTGGACAGGAATTTTTAAAAACGTGTAGGTGATGTTTGTGGGTACATAGACCGTTGCAGGAAAATATAACCAGAGCGGACTGAGTAAATACCCGAGTCATTAGGAGACCAGAGTATAGAATCACGGTGATCATTTATAATAGGAATACTTAGAATAGCAGTTGCATCAGTTGGGTTAAAATAACGCCTGACCTTTTCTGTATCCCAAGCAGTTTGATTACGAACATAAAGTCTCGGCAACGAATATGGAATTCATCCGAAGTTTCGTAGTCCCCAGTGAGATTAATCGGGGAAGAACCGCCCCATATATCTTTGTGTACTCTGATATTACTGTTAATGCCTGGATGGTAAAGAAAGCCTGGAAAGAGGCGTTGTAGAGTGTTATACAAACCTTGCCATGCAAAAGAGCCGCGATTGGACCTGTGTGCATCTAGGATATTTCCGGATGGAAAGTATTTAGAACGATATATTTGTCCCAATAATGAATCCGGTTCACAAATGAGTCTCCATAGTTGCTTACCGAAGAGAGCAATATTGAAATCGCGCAAATCCTTCAATCCCATGCCTCCAGCAGCCTTAGGTAAACAAATGTGATTCCATGGGAGCATATGCCATCCTTTTTTGTTGGATTTTCCAGTCCACCAGTATTGTCGGATTGATGAGGTCATGTCATCGATGATATTTTGTGGTAGAAGATAACAAGACATAACATATTGAGGTAGGGATTGTAGGACTGCCTTGATGAAAATCTACCGACCGCTAAAAGAGAGGAGATATTTATCCCAGCTAGAAAGACGATCGTGAACTTTATCACGTACAAATCCTAGGGACTCAGTTTTGTTTTTCCCAATGAGAAGTGGGATACCTAGATATACACCAAGATTAGATACCTCACGTACTTGTAAAAGATTATTGATCGCGATTCTTGTTGAGGATGGGGTACGCGGATTATAGAAAATTGTTGATTTCTCAAAATTAACTACTTTTCCCAAAGTAGCGGCGTAAGTTTGCAGAGCTCTTTTGAGATTAGAAGCCCGTAGGAATTTTAACTAAGTAAAAAGTACAGAAATTGAGGTTTTGCAATATAATTGTGTTGAAAAGCTCCTAATGAATTACATAAACTCCTAAGATTTGATTAAAACTTGTTTTGAAGTCCTTTTTGTAGAGGTTTCAGACGAGCGGGTCGAAATGGGCCTTTCAATGGACCCGTTGGAATTTTAAATGAGTAAAAAGTACATAAATTGAGGTTTTACAATATAATTGTGTTGAAAAGCTCATAATCAATTATTTCAACTCCTAATATTTGAATAAAACATTTTTGCGGTCCTTTTTGTAGAGGTATCGGACGAGCAGGTCTAAATGGGCCTTTCAATGGACCCGTTGAAATTTTAACTGAGTAAAAAGTACATAAATTGAGGTTTTGCAATATAATTGTGTTGAAAAGCTCCTAATCAATTATTTGAACTCCTAATATTTGAATATAACATTTTTGCGGTCCTTTTTGTACAGGTTTCGGACGAGCAGGTCTAAATGGGCCTTTCAATGGACTCGTTGGAATTTTAACTGAGTAAAAAGTACAAAAATTGAGGTTTTGCAACATAATTGAGTTGAAAAGCTCTGAATCAATTACATGAACTCCTAAAATATGATTACAACTTGTTTTGCAGTCCTTTTTGTAGAGGTTTCAGACGAGCGGCCGAAATGGGCCTTTCAATGGACCCGTTGGAATTTTAAATGAGTAAAAAGTACATAAGTTGAGGTTTTGCAATATAATTGTGTTGAAAAGATCCTAACCAATTATTTGAACTCCTAATATTTGAATAAAACATTTTTGTAGTCCTTTTTGTAGAGGTTTCGGACGAGCAGGTCTAAATGGGCCTTTCAAAGGACCCGTTGGAATTTTAACTGAGTAAAAAGTACAAAAATTGAGGTTTTGCAATATAATTGTGTTGAAAAGCTCCTAATCAATTACATGAACTCCTAAAATTTAATTAAAACTTGTTTTGCAGTCCTTTTTCTAGAGGTTTCGGACGAGCGGGTCGAAATGGGCCTTTCAATGGACCCGTTGGAATTTTAACTGAGTAAAAAGTACAGAAATTACAGTTTTGCAATATAATTGTGTTGAAAAGCTCCTAATCAATTATGTCAACTCCTAATATTTGATTAAAACTTGTTTTGCGGTCCTTTTTGTAGAGGTTTCGGACGAGCAGGTCTTTATGGGCCTTTGAATGGACCCGTTGGAATTTTAACTGAGTAAAAAGTACAAAAATTGTGGTTTTTCAATATAATTGTGTTGAAAAGCTCCTAATCAATTACATTAACTCCTAAAATTTGATTAAAACTTGTTTTGCGGTCCTTTTTGTAGAGGTTTTAGACGAGCAGGTCTAAATGGGCCTTTCAATGGACCCGTTGGAATTTTAACTGAGTAAAAAGTAAAGAAATTGAGGTTTTGCAATATAATTGTGTTGAAAAGCTCCTAATCAATTATTTGAACTCCTAATATTTGAATATAACATTTTTGCGGTCCTTTTTGTACAGGTTTCGGACGAGCAGGTCTAAATGGGCCTTTCAATGGACTCGTTGGAATTTTAACTGAGTAAAAATTACAAAAATTGAGGTTTTGCAATATAATTGTGTTGAAAAGCTCCTAATCAATTACATGAACTCCTAAAATTTAATTAAAACTTGTTTTGCAGTCCTTTTTCTAGAGGTTTCGGACGAGCGGGTCGAAATGGGCCTTTCAATGGACCCGTTGGAATTTTAACTGAGTAAAAAGTACAATAATTGAGGTTTTGCAATATAACTGTGTTGAAAAGCTCCTAATCATTTATTTGAACTCCTAATATTTGAATAAAACATTTTTGTGGTCCTTTTTGTAGAGGTTTCGGACGAGCAGGTCTAAATGGGCCTTTCAATGGACCCGTTGGAATTTGAACAGAGTAAAAAGTACAGAAATTGAGGTTTTGCAATATAATTGTGTTGAAAAGCTTCTAATCAATTATTTGAACTTCTAATAGTTGAATAAAACATTTTTGTTGTCCTTTTAGTAGAGGTTTCGAACGAGCAGGTCTAAATGGGCCTTTCAATGGACCCGTTGGAATTTTAACTGAGTAAAAATTATAGAAATTGAGGTTTTGTAATATAATTGTGTTGAAAAGCTCCTAATCAATTACATGAACTCCTAAAATTTGATTAAAACCTGTTTTGCGGTCCTTTTTGTAGAGGTTTCGAACGAGCGGGTTGAAATGGGCCTTTCAATGGACCCGTTGTAATTTTAACTGAGTAAAAAGTATAGAAATTGAGGTTTTGCAATATAATTGTGTTGAAAAGCTCCTAATCAATCACTTGAACTCATAATATTTGATTAAAACTTGTTTTGCAGTCCTTTTTTTAGTGGTTTCTTACGAGCGGGTCGAAATGGGCCTTTCAATGGACCCGTTGGAATTTTAACTAAGTAAAAAGTACAGAAATTGAGGTTTTGCAATATAATTGTATTGAAAAGCTCCTAATCAATTATTTGAACTCCTAATATTTGAATAAAACATTTTTGCGGTCCTTTTGTAGAGGTTTCGGACGAGTAGGTCTAAATGGGCCTTTCAATGGACTCGTTGGAATTTTAACTGAGTAAAAAGTACAGAAATTGAGGTTTTGCAATATAATTGTGTTGAAAAGCTCCTAATCAATTATTTGAACTCCTAATATTTGAATAAAACCTTTTTGCGGTCCTTTTTGTAAAGGTTTCGGACGAGCAGGTCTAAATGGGCCTTTCAATGGACCTGTTGGAATTTTATCTCAGTAAAAAGTATAAAATTGAGGTTTTTCAATATAATTTTGTTGAAAAGCTCCTAATCAATTATTTGAACTCCTAATATTTGAATAAAACATTTTTGCGGTCCTTTTTGTAGAGGTTTCGGACGAGCAGGTCAAAATGGGCCTTTCAATGGACCCGTTGGAATTTTAACTGCGTAAAAAGTACAGAAATTGAGGTTTTGCAATGAAATTGTGTTGAAAAGCTTCTAATCAATTACATGAACTCCTAAAATTTGATTAAAACTTGTTTTGCGGTCCTTTTTGTAGAGGTTTCGGACGAGCGGGTCGAAATGGGCCTTTCATAGGACCCGTTGGAATTTTAACTGAGTAAAAAGTACGGAAATTGAGGTTTTGCAATATAATTGTGTTGAAAAGCTCCTAATAAATTATTTGATCTCCTAATAGTTGAATAAAACATTTTTGCGGTCCTTTTTGTAGAGGTTTCGGACGAGCAGGTCTAAATGGGCCTTTCAATGGACCCGTTGGAATTTTAACTGAGTAAAAAGTACAGAAATTGAGGTATTGCAACATAATTGTGTTGAAAAGCTCCTAATAAATTACTTGAACTCCTAAACTTTGATTAAAACTTGTTTTGCAGTCCTTTTAGTAGAGGTTTCGGACGAGCGGGTCAAAATGGGCCTTTTAGTGGACCCGTTGGAATTTTAACTGAGTAAAAAGTACAGAAATTCCGGTTTTGCAATATAATTGTGTTGAAAAGCTCCTAATCAATTATTTGAACACCTAATATTTGATTAAAACTTGTTTTGCGGTCCTTTTTGTAGAGGTTTCAGACGAGCGGGTCGAAATTGGCCTTTCAATGGACCCGTTGGAATTTTAACTGAGTAAAAATTACGGAAATTGAGGTTTTGCAATATAATTGTGTTCAAAAGCTCCTAATCAATTATTTGAACTCCTAATATTTGAATATAACATTTTTGCGGTCCTTTTTGTAGAGATTTCGGACGAGCAGGTTTAAATGGGCCTTTCAATGGACCCGTTGGAATTTTAACTGAGTAAAAAGTACAGAAATTGAGGTTTTGCAATATAATTGTGTTGAAAAGATCCTAATCAATTACATGAACTCCTAAGATTTGATTAAAACTTGTTTTGAAGTCCTTTTTGTAGAGGTTTCGGACGAGCGGGTTGAAATGGGCCTTTCAATGGACCCGTTGGAATTTTAACTGAGTAAAAAGTACAGAAATTGAGGTTTTGCAATATAATTGTGTTGAAAAGCTCCTAATCAATTATTTGAACTCCTAATATTTGATTAAAACTTGTTTTGTAGTTCTTTTTGTAGAGGTTACGGACGAGCGGGTCGAAATGGGCCTTTCAATAGACCCGTTGGAATTTTAACTGAGTAAAAAGTACAGAAATTGAGGTTTTGCAATATAATTGTGTTCAAAAGCTCCTAATCAATTATTTGAACTCCTAATATTTGAATAAAACATTTTTGCGGTCCTTTTTGTAGAAGTTTCGGACGAGCAGGTCTAAATGGGCCTTTCAATGGACCCGTTGGAATTTTAACTGAGTACAAATTATAGAAATTGAGGTTTTGCAATATAATTGTGTTGAAAACCTCCCAAACAATTACATGAACCCCTAAAATTTGATTAAAACTTGTTTTGTAGTCCTTTTGTAGAGGTTTCGGACGAGCGGGCTGAAATGGGCCTTTCAATGGACCCGTTGGAATTTTAACTGCGTAAAAAGTACAAAAATTGAGGTTTTGCAATATAATTGTGTTGAAAAGCTCCTAATAAATTACTTGAACTCCTAATATTTGATTAAAACTTGTTTTGCAGTCCTTTTTGTAGTGGTTTCGGACAAGCGGGTCAAAATGGGCCTTTCAATGGACCCGTTGGAATTTTAACTGAGTAAAAAGTACAGAAATTGAGGTTTTGTAATTTAATTGTGTTGAAAAGCTCCTAATCAATTATTTGAACTCCTAATATTTGAATAAAACATTTTTGCGGTCCTTTTGTAGAGGTTTCGGACGAGCAGGTCTAAATGGGCCTTTCAATGGACCCGTTGGAATTTTAACTGAGTAAAAAGTACAAAAATTTTTGTTTTGCAATATAACTTGTTTTGTTGTTCTTTTTGTTGAGGTTTCGGACGAGCGGGTCGAAATGGGCCTATCAATGAACCCGTTGGAATTTTAACTGAGTAAAAAGTACAGAAATTGCGGTTTTGCAATATAATTGTGTTGAAAAGCAACTAATCAATTATTTGAACTCCTAATATTTGATTAAAACTTGTTTTACAGTCCTTTTTGTAGAGGTTTCGGACGAGCGGGTTGAAATGGGCCTTTCAATGGACCTGTTGGAATTTTAACTGAGTAAAAATTATAGAAATTGAGGTTTTGCAATATAATTGTGTTGAAAAGCTCCCAATCAATTACATGAACCCCTAAAATTTTATTAAAACTTGTTTTGCAGTCCTTTTGTAGAGGTTTCAGACGAGCGGGTTGAAATGGGCCTTTCAATGGACCCGTTGTAATTTTAACTGAGTAAAAAGTATAGAAATTGAGGTTTTGCAATATAATTGTGGTCAAAAGCTCCTAATCAATCATTTGAACTCCTAATATTTGAATAAAACCTTTTTGTGGTCCTTTTTGTAGAGGTTTCGGACGAGCAGGTCTAAACGGGCCTTTCGATGGACCTGTTGGAATTTTATCTCAGTAAAAAGTATAAAATTGAGGTTTTTCAATATAATTGTGTTGAAAAGCTCCTAATCAATTATTTGAACTCCTAATATTTGAATAAAACATTTTTGCGGTCCTTTTTGTAGAGGTTTCGGACGAGCAGGTCAAAATGGGCCTTTCAATGGACCCGTTGGAATTTTAACTGCGTAAAAAGTACAAAAATTGAGGTTTTGCAATGTAATTGTGTTGTAAAGCTTCAAATCAATTACATGAACTCCTAAAATTTGATTAAAACTTGTTTTGCGGTCCTTTTTGTAAAGGTTTCGGACGAGCGGGTCGAAATGGGCCTTTCAAAGGACCCGTTGGAATTTTAACTGAGTAAAAAGTACAAAAATTGAGGTTTTGCAATATAATTGTGTTGAAAAGCTCCTAATCAATTATTTGAACTCCTAATAGTTGAATAAAACATTTTTGCGGTCCTTTTTGTAGAGGTTTCGGACGAGCGGGTCGAATGGGCCTTTTAATGGACCTGTTGGAATTATAAATGAGTAAAAAGTACAGAAATTGAGGGTTTGCAATATAATTGTGTTGAAAAGCTCCTAATCAATTATTTGAATTCCTAATATTTGAATAAAACATTTTTGCGGTCCTTTTTGTAGAGGTTTCGGACGAGCAGGTTTAAATGGGTCTTTCAATGGACCCGTTGGAATTTTAACTGAGTAAAAAGTACAGAAATTGAGGTTTTGCAATGTAATTGTGTTGAAAATCTTCTAATCAATTACATGAACTCCTAAAATTTGATTAAAACTTGTTTTGCGGTCCTTTTTGTAGAGGTTTCGGACGAGCGGGTCGAAATGGGCCTTTCAAAGGACCCGTTGGAATTTTAACTGAGTATAAAGTACAGAAATTGAGGTTTTGCAATATAATTGTGTTGAAAAGCTCCTAATCAATTATTTGAACTCCTAACAGTTGAATAAAACATTTTTGGGTCCTTTTTGTAGAGGTTTCGGACGAGCGGGTCGAATGGGCCTTTTAATGGACCCGTTGGAATTATAAATGAGTAAAAAGTACAGAAATTGAGGGTTTGCAATATAATTGTGTTGAAATGCTCCTAATCAATTATTTGAATTCCTAATATTTGAATAAAACATTTTTGCGGTCCTTTTTGTAGAGGTTTCGGACGAGCAGGTTTAAATGGGTCTTTCAATGGACCCGTTGGAATTTTAACTGACTAAAAAGTACAGAAATTGAGGTTTTGCAATATAATTGTGTTGAAAAGCTAGTAATCAATTACATGAACTCCTAAAATTTGATTAAAACTTGTTTTACAGTCCTTTTTGTAGAGGTTTCGGACGAGCGGGTTGAAATGGGCCTTTCAATGGACCCGTTGGAATTTTAACTGAGTAAAAAGTACAGAAATTGAGGTTTTGCAATATAATTGTGTTGAAAAGCTCCTAATCAATTATTTGAACTCCTAATATTTGATTAAAACTTGTTTTGCAGTTCTTTTTGTAGAGGTTTCGGACGAGCGGGTCGAAATGGGCCTTCCAATAGACCTGTTGGAATTTTAACTGGGTAAAAAGTACAAAAATTGAGGTTTTGCAATATAATTCTGTTCAAAAGCACCTAATCAATTATTTCAACTCCTAATATTTGAATAAAACATTTTTGCGGTCCTTTTTGTAGAAGTTTCGGACGAGCAGGTCTAAATGGGTCTTTCAATGGACCCGTTGGAATTTTAACTTAGTAAAAAGTATAGAAATTGAGGTTTTGCAATATAATTGTGTTGAAAAGCTCCCAATCAATTATTTGAACTCCTAATATTTGAATAAAACCTTTTTGCGATCCTTTTTGTAGAGGTTTCGGACGAGCAGGTCTAAATAGGCCTTTCAACGGACCTGTTGGAATTTTAACAGCGTAAAAAGTACATAAATTGAGGTTTTGCAATATAATTGTGTTGAAAAGCTCCTAATCAATTATTTGAACTCCTAATAGTTGAATAAAACATTTTTGCGGTCCTTTTTGTAGAGGTTTCGGACGAGCAGGTCTAAATGGGCCTTTCAAAGGACATGTTGGAATTTTAACTGAGTAAAAAGTACAGAAATTGAGGTTTTGCAATATAATTGTGTTGAAAAGCTCCTAATCAATTATTTGAACTCCTAATAGTTGAATAAACTTTTTTGCGGTCCTTTTTGTAGAGGTTTCGGACGAGCAGGTCTAAATGGGCCTTTCAATGGACCCGTTGGAATTTTAAATGAGTAAAAAGTACAGAAATTGAGGTATTGCAATATAATTGTGTTGAAAAGCTCCTAATAAATTACTTGAACTCCTAAACTTTGATTAAAACTTGTTTTGCAGTCCTTTTTTTAGAGGTTTCGGACGAGCGGGTCGAAATGGGCCTTTTAGTGGACCCGTTCAAATTTTAAATGAGTAAAAAGTACAGAAATTGCCGTTTTGCAATATAATTGTTTTGAAAAGATCCTAATCAATTATTTGAACGCCTAATATTTGATTAAAACTTGTTTTGCGGTCCTTTTTGTAGAGGTTTCAGACGAGCGGGTCGAAATGGGCCTTTCAATGGACCCGTTGGAATTTTAACTGAGTAAAAATTACGGAAATTGAGGTTTTGCAATATAATTGTGTTCAAAAGCTCCTAATCAAATATTTGAACTCCTAATATTTGAATATAACATTTTTACGGTCCTTTTTGTAGAGGTTTCGGACGAGCAGGTTTAAATGGGCCTTTCAATGGACCCGTTGGAATTTTAACTGAGTAAAAAGTACAGAAATTGAGGTTTTGCAATATAATTGTGTTGAAAAGCTCCCAATCAATTATTTGAACTCCTAATATTTGAATAAAACCTTTTTGCGGTCCTTTTTGTAGAGGTTTCGGACGAGCAGGTCTAAATAGGCCTTTCAATGGACCCGTTGGAATTTTAACTGAGTAAAAAGTACAGAAATTGACGTTTTGAAATATAATTGTGTTCAAATGCTCCTAATCAATTACATGAACCCCTAAAATTTGATTAAAACCTGTTTTGCAGTTCTTTTTGTAGAGGTTTCGGACGATCGGGTCAAAATGGGCCTTTCAATAGACCCGTTGGAATTTTAACTGAGTAAAAAGTACAGAAATTGAGGTTTTGCAATATAATTGTGTTCAAAAGTTCCTAATCAATTATTTGAACTCCTAATATTTGAATAAAACATTTTTGCGGTCCTTTTTGTAGAGGTTTCGGACGAGCAGGTCTAAATGGGCCTTTCAAAGGACCCGTTGGAATTTTAACAAAGTAAAAAGTACAGAAATTGAGGTTTTGCAATATAATTGTGTTGAAAAGCTCATAATCAATTACATGAACTCCTAAAATTTAATTAAAACTTATTTTGCAGTCCTTTTTGTAGAGGTTTCGGACGAGCGAGTCGAAAGCGGCCTTTCAATGGACCCGTTGGAATTTTAACTGAGTAAAAAGTACAGAAATTACAGGTTTGCAATATAATTATGTTGAAAAGCTCCTAATCAATTATTTCAACTCCTAATATTTGATTAAAACTTGTTTTGCGGTCCTTTTTGTAGAGGTTTCGGACGAGCAGGTCTAAATGGGCCTTTCAATGGACCCGTTGGAATTTTTACTGAGTAAAAAGTACAGAAATTGAAATTTTGCAATATAATTGTGTTGAAAAGCTTCTAATCAATTACATGAACTCCTAAAATTTGATTAAAACTTGTTTTGCAGTCCTTTTTGTAGAGGTTTCGGACGAGCAGGTCTAAATGGGCCTTTCAATGGACCCGTTGGAACTTTAAGTGAGTAAAAAGTATAGAAATTGAGTTTTTGCTATATAATTGTGTTGAAAAGCTCCTAATCAATTACATGAACTCCTAAAATTTGACAAAAACTTTTTTTTGCGGTCCTTTTTGTAGATGTTTCGGACGAGCGGGTCGAAATGGGCCTTTCAATGGACTTGTTCGAATTTTAACTGAGTAAAAAGTACATAAATTGAGGTTTTGCAATATAATTGTGTTGAAAAGCTCCTAATCAATTACATAGACTCCTAAAATTTGATTAAAACTTGTTTTGCAGTCCTTTTTGTAAAGGTTTCGGACGAGCGGTTTGAAATGGGCCTTTCTATGGACCCGTTGGAATTTGAACTGAGTAAAAAGTACAGAAATTGAGGATTTGCAATATAATTGTGTTGAAAAGCTCCTAAACAATTATTTGAACTCCTAAAATTTGATTAAAACTTGTTTTGCGATCCTTTTTGTAGAGGTTTCGGACGAGGGGGTTGAAATGGGCCTTTCAATGGACCCGTTGGAATTTTAACTGAGTAAAAAGTACAGAAATTGAGTTTTTGCAATATAATTGTGTTCAAAAGCTCCTACTTAATTATTTGAACTCCTAATATTTGATTAAAACTTGTTTTGCAGTCCTTTTGTAGAGGTTTCGGACGAGCGGGTCGAAATGGGCTTTTCAATGGACCCGTTGGAATTTTGACCGAGTAAAAAGTACAGAAATTGAGGTTTTGCAATATAATTGTGTTGAAAAGCTTCTAATCAATTACATGAACTCCTAAAATTTGATTAAAACTTTTTTTGCAGTCCTTTTTGTAGAGGTTTCGGACGAGCGGGTCAAAATAGGCCTTTCAATGGACCCGTTGGAATTTTAACTCAGTAAAAAGTACAGAAATTGCGGTTTTACAATATAATTGTGTTGAAAAGCTCGTAATCAATTATTCGAACTCCTAATATTTGATTAAAACTTGTTTTGCGGTCCTTTTTGTAGAGGTTTCGGACGAGCGGGTCGAAATGGGCCTTTCAATGGACCCGTTGGAATTTTTTTTTTGAAGAAAAGGCCTCATTAAAAACCCCTACTTCTGTCCTTCAAGCAAAGCTAGAGGACCCTAAAAAGGGGAAAAGAGTGCCCAAATATTATTAATCAATGAATATTTGTTACAAGATGTTGAATACAATGAGGAATATCCGATTCAAATGACGTAGAGGTCATAGAATTCAGAGAAAAAGAAGCCAAAGTATGGGCTATAACATTTGCCTCACGGCGTACAAAGGAAATAGAAGTAAAGTCAAAGTCTTGAAGAGCAGCTTCTATCTGAAGAATAGTTGGTCCCATAGTAGAGAGGTCCTGAGCAAGATTGTTGATCCTATTCGCGAGAGAGGCGCAGTCAGTTTCGATCAAGATACGATTCCATCCTTGGGATCGGGCAAAGGTGAGACCAGCAAGGATGCTTTCCCCCTCACTGGTGATAGCGTCCTGACGGCTACCAAGAGGGAAAGCAAGACCACCCACGACTGCTCCTGCAGGGTCACGAGCAACAACGCCCACGGCTGCTGCACGAGTTGATGGGTTAAAAGCTCCGTCCACATTAATTTTAAAATAATTAGGTGGAGGAGTACGGGATGGGTTAGAAAATGTAGATGGAGATGGATCAGATGAAATTGAAGATTTAAAGAATTCATCATGTAAGCTAATCGAGATCGTTGAGCCCAATAAACTTCTTGCTCTGTTAAAAGTTTATTTAATTCAGTCCTATAGTTTAAGTAGACTTGTTCATTAGTAGCCGTTAAGGGACGATATAGCAATCTGTTTATTTTTTAGTGAGAAACTTAATTCTTCCGGTTGATTTAAAACGTTGCTGATTTTGCCATTCTTCAAGGTAAGTACCTACTGCTTCAATTTTGTTTATGGCTGTTCCGGGAGTGTCGGCCCAAGCCCTTTTAATTGTTCGTATATTATCAATATTATTAGACCAGCAACTTTCGAATCTGAAATTCTTGGGTGGTTGTGTTTTGATTTTGGTAGTCGAAGTGTCTAATTCGAGAAAAAGGAAGCAATGATCAGATTTTGCAACATATTCTGTGGTGATACGATGAGAAGGATAGAGGTCTTTCCATTCGGAATTAGCGATAAAACGGTCTAATCTTTCATGTATTACCGGGGTTAAGGGACCAACTTTAGACCATGTGAACCATCCAGAGGTTTGCTTACAATCATAGAGGTTGTTTCGAGTTAAACAATTACGAAAGTTTTTAATTTGAGATCTAGCTCTACGAGAGCCTCCTTGTTTTTCTGAATCTGTTAATATTTCATTGAAATCACCGCCTAGCAGCCAAGGCTTATTTTTAGTAGATGCATATAAAGAATCAATTAGCTCCCATGTTTTATATTTTTGGCTAGTTTCCGAAAAGCCGTGTATACCAGTGAATTACATTGTGGAGTTATGCTTTAAAATTTGAATATGGATAAAACGCGACGAATAGGAAATAAGACTTATATTAATGTTGTTTGTAGCGAATAAGGAGATTCCGGAACACCCTTCCATAGGGGAAATAGAAATAATGTCTGACATACCTAATGATAGACATAAGCGGCTACATTCCGCATTATTTAGTTTAGTTTCGCATAAGAAGATAATATCGGGGTTGGTGCGTTGGACATAGGACCGGAAATGTTGAACCGTCGGGGCTTGTCCAAGACCCTGACAGTTCCAGCAGAGGATCCTCATTTTGCTCGGCGGGGCTGGGAGTCAGCCGCCGCCGGAGAGTTTTTAGAGCTGCTCATCCCAGCTTTTGGAGGTGATCCTGACTGTTTGGATTTTTTCGGCGGGAGCGATACTTGTATTGGGGAACGGCGTTTCATGCCTCGGTTTGTTTGGGTTGGTGCAGGTGCAGGTGCGGGTGCTGGTATAGGAACAGGTGCAGGGGCTGCATCATTCGGGTAAGTTTTAAGTAACCACTGATTAAAGTCATTGAATATTGTATCAGTGGGTTTAGAAGGCTTACTCGATTCAGAGTCAAACTTTTTAATCTGCTCGGCAGTAGGGCTGGGAACACCATAATCATCACTGGTTTCCCAAACATCATCAGAACCATCTTCCGGAATGGGATAGATGGTGTTCAGGGGTTGGGGCTCAAGAGGAGCTTTTTGTTTCGGATCAGCAGCAGGGGGGTCATTGACAGTATTGGGGCCATCATCCATGGTCATGTCGACATTTTGGGCTTCTTCGGTTACTTGTTTCGTAAATGAGGCAGCGTCGCCTTCATTTAGAGAGCCTTTAAATTGAAAAAAGAATGTTATTAGAAACTGGTAATTATTTGTATAAAGGATTATGAATGAGTAAAGCGATTTACCCATATTGTTCTGATTGTTAGGAGGAGCTGTAGGGTTGGCCGGGACTGCTGGGTTATTCGCCGGGGCCACTACGAGAAAGTTAGAGGGTGAATATTTTGATAGAAATTTTGAGAAGGGAAAATAAATGAAAACAGTTGTAGTTATAAAAGTTGATAGAAATTTACCATTCACTGGAGGGATGTTTGGGTTCAGATTCGGTTCTACATTTCGAATACGCCCACGAATTCCAACTGGGCGACGTCTAGGAGGAAGGTAACGGAGCCATTCTCCATATTGCAATTTGTTGGGATCGAGTGAAGATCGGATAGGATAGTTCTCTAAGGTGTGACTGATAATACCGCAACCAGAGCAGAGAATCGGAAGTTTTTCATACTGAAGACGGCACATAATTGTGTTTTCACCGGAGCCAATAAACACAAATCGGGTAACAGGTTTTGTGATGTTGAGAAAGATTTCAACTCGAAGGAATTCCACCATATTCCCATCAACTTGGCGGGTATCCGTTCGGAGAACATTGCCCACCATCGATCCTAATGCATGTCCCACCAGATGGGATTGTTCTACATCAGCAAAGAGTGAATCAGGAAGGGAGAAGATTCTGATCCAAATTCTCATTGTGTTAAAGTTGTAGTCGGTTAAGGATTTGACTGGATCGTATTCGGTGACTGCAAGCCATTCATCCTTGTACAGCCAAGGTCCGCGATTGATAATTTCATAGCAGTTCTTGATTTCTTTAAACTTGATCTTGAGGAGGTTGTCTTGTATCACTGAGATGGATACAACTAGGGGTGTTCGGGGTTAACCAAAATACTATAACGGTTAACCTATAAGTTATGTTCTTAGTGCAAAAGTTATATGCTCTTAATGTAATTAGAGAGAAAATACATAGAGAATATATCTAAGAACGCAAAAAAAATTAGGGACTCGTTCTTAATGGTTAACCAACGGTTAACCGTGAACACCCCTAGATACAACTTCATTGGGTTTCCAGATCCCTTCGAAGGCATTGATAACAACATAAATATCAAGAGGCTTGGACGATGTGAAGCGACCAATGACAATGAGTTTGGGATCTTCCTTGATGAAGTCGAAGTCAGGGGTATAGAGCAGTTTTGATTCTTCATTGGTGAGATTGATCGAGTTGAGTTGGGGGATTGAAGAGGATGAAGCAATTGAGGAGTTTGAAGGGTATGAATAGTATGATTGAGATGATAGTTGTGGTGGGTTGATGTAAATGTATCGTGAGTATATAAAGAAAACGAGAACAGCTGAAGGGGGTGAGATATGGAAAGTGGAACGTAATATATTCAGAGAAAAAATTGACAATTGTAAAAGGTAGGAACTGTTAGTATCAAAAAGTAATTTAATTAAGGTAGTTACCTTAATTGAATTAATAGACCTATAAAAGATAGAAAAACTAGGAGTTGTTAAAGGAAAGTGTCTTAATTGGGACTTTGATTGTGATAATAAAGAGATTTGATTGAAATAGTGGTTGTAAAGGATGGTTGAAAAGGGAAAGGACAGAATTGCTTTGGTAATATAAGGGAGTTTTTTAATAAAGAAGAATCTGAAAAGGTGATTAAATTGTAAGGGCGTAAATAAAGGGGAATAAAGTATGTAACTGTTGGGGTTTATCATCATTATTTGTATTAATGTTGCAAAATAAAAGGTATAGATTGAGGGGAAAGATTTTAGAAATAAAGTTGATTTTAATAGATAGAGTAAAAACGGAAAGATGACACTATCGTTGACTATATTTGAAGCTTTATTATAGAAAAATTTATGAGGAATTAGATATACATATAAATATAAAGGGGAAATTTTGGATGTAAAGTTGGCTAAAAATTTATGCCGGCGAATTAAATGGGAGGTAAAAGGTAAATAAGAAGTAATATAGCTTTTAAAATTGGAATACATTAAGAGATAGCTAATAATTATTGGAAAGGCCTGAAGGAATAAAGTGTGGCTAGATTTTGAAGCTGTATTGGAAAAAATAGAATTTAATAGAATTAAAAAGTTTGAAAAATAAGTATAGTGTATAACGGAAAGGCTCCTATTAAATAGGATTTGAATAGAATCCCAGAAGTGGGCTTGTGATAATTCACCTAAAAAGGTGTAGTGGGGAAGGATGACTAGCGAGCATATCAATGAATAACGTGCAGTAATAAAAACACATATATCAAGAGATGAAAATAAAACATTCATGGCAGTATAAATATAAACTAATAAGCAGATAAAGGCATGAAAATGAAAATAAGAGAAGAGCAGAAAAGAAAAAAAGCAAGAAAAAATAATTACAGACCCAGGGGAATGAAGAAGAGGGGATGAGAAAATAAATACAGACCAAAAGAGCAAAAAAATATAGGGGGAAATGCTATGTAATTTAAATAAAATAAATGTGAATCTTAACCCGGTGGTAGTATTGAGGTTCCAGAAGTCAATCAGCTGCTTAGTAGCTTGTATAAGGTCCTCCATGGTTGGTACATAATGAGAGACCTCAAATAAATTGACACAAAGAAAAGACATGCAGTGAGATAAATTAGAGTATATGATAAAACGAAAATTATAAAAGAAAAGATAAAGCAAGGAGATAGAGTAAAGATACAGTATGAGCAATTGATAAGCATAACATAATTTAAAAGAGAACATTTCTGAAATAGATGTATAGTTAAGAATAATATTGAGGTATAAAAAGAGTAGAGAGAACATGGGAGTGGCAATAGCATTAGAGAAGGTAGTATTGGTAGTAGAATGATAAACAAAGGTTATGCTGTTGAGCATAGGATGGAAATACAATACGTGGATTTGAGACAGAAAGGATGAGGCTGATGAAAGGGTGAAAGTTTCTAGACTAAGCAGAATAGATAGATAAGGCTTGATTAAAATGGAAGTGACTGTGTTTGGAAGGGCTTTTCTCATATTATTCCGAATGTTGAATAATATAGGGTGGTCGTTAGGAGGAAACTTAGAATGTGTGTTCATAATTGCAAAGTGAGAGAAGTTTAATAGCAATGTGATAAAGTAAATAATATTGTTTTGAAGGGATAAAGTTACAGTGTACATCATGGAGAGAGGAGAAAACAAGAGTTTAGTTAAACTAGATTTGATGGTAATATTACCTTGACAGCTATAAGGAGCATATTTGGGATGTAATAACAGGTACTGAATCGTATGGATACAGTGGTTATACCAATTAGGAGACCATGTGACAATATTATAAATTGTTAGTATCCCGATCACAGAAAGATAATGATGAAAATGAGGGTATTGAGAAATGAAAGGGAAAAGATGTATACAATAAATGTAGTAAATAGTGTAGGATCCCAGAAGTTGGGCTTGAGATTGATTCCCTAAAAGGGCTTGAAATCGAGATAAGACAGTGTAACATTTAAAAATATAGATGTTTAATAGAGTATAGGATATAATAGCAGATCTGAAATTGTTTGCAACAATGACACAAGAAACATAGAAAGTATAGAAAAACAATTCATAGAGTAGGGACCAACAGATTAAGGAAGGAGAATAAAACCCTAGCATATGTAGATGGTGATATCTAAGAAACATATACAGGAAGAAGGAAGACATGATTAATTTGCATAAAAAAGAGAAAAAGAAGACATAAGTCAAAAAGAAACCGTACCGAAGATTCTGACTATTGCTAGTAGTAAAAGCAAATCTGCAGAAGGAGATTATAGAGATTATCTGGAGAAGAAAAGACAAAAGAAGGATTAGTAGAATAACAAACCATAAGATTGAAATAAAACAATAATAGAATAAAAACCCTGTCCGTCGATGAGAGGAGGTCACTGAATAGAACCACCACCAGATCCCAAAGAGGGGGATACCCATTGCAGACAGACATGAATATAAGACAGATCTGGAAAACAAAAAGAAATTGAAAGAAGATGACGATGAGGAAAGGAAAATAAAATGAACGGGAAAAGGGACAGAAAACAGAAATAAAGGAGATAGGAGAAAGGGGAAAAAACCCTAGACCGCATAGCGATCTATAGCAGCCCTGAGAAGGGCGGTGGAAAACAGCCGCCACATTTAACCAGATGGTTCGTGACCTCTGTTCCGGGGACGATGAGAAAGAGATAAACCCCTCGTCAGTCACCGAACAAGATGCATGTATAGGGAAAAATCTGCAAATCAAAAAGAGAAAAGATTTGTAAAATAAAATATATAAAAAAGTTAGATCTAAAAATAAAAGGAGAATCAAGGAGAAAAGAGAAATGGCCGCGATAGAACTGAAGGGTCCTTCTGCAAAAGACAAGGCTGGAGAAAAGGCCGACTGGAGAAAGAACTTAGGACGATCCTTGCCATCGCCGTAGAAGAGACATAGAAATGCCATCGAAATCAAGCGTGAGAGTGAGCCCAGGAAAAACAGATAAAAATGAGTTAGAGGAAATCTAAAAAAGACGATAAAAACAAATAAGAAAAGAGATGATAAATCATACCGTTCAGATCTGTGAAAAACAGAAGGGATTTACCCATCTCTAGACCAGACAAAATGGAAAATATGAAGATATAAAAGGAGGATATAAAACTCTGCCGATATACAGTAACCTGAGAAGGCCAAAAGATTAGAAAAACCAGAAGAAAAAAGTAAATAAAAGATAAACTATAATAAAATAAGAAATGGAGTGGGATGACTCCGTGACAGTTCCTCCCGAATTCCAAGGGATATTGAATGATGGCTTGCGTGTTCGGCTGATACTGAAGAGCCGTGAGGGGAAGGGGGATCAGTGGAAGAAAGAGAAAAACAACCGAAAAACATGGAGCAAGCAAAAACCAAAAAACCCCTAAAAATTTTGAGAGAGAATTGAGAGCCATCCCACACCCGTTGGAATTTTAACTGAGTAAAAAGTACAGAAATTGAAGTTTTGCAATATAATTGTGTTCAAAAGCTCCTAATAAATTATTTGAACACCTAATATTTGAATAAAACATTTTTGCGGTCCTTTTTGTAGAGGTTTTGGACGAGCAGGTCTAAATGGGCCTTTCAATGGACCCGTTGGAATTTTAACTGAGTAAAAAGTATAGAAATTGATGTTTTGCAATATAATTGTGTTGAAAAGCTCCTAATCAATTACATGAACTCCTAAAATTTGATTAAAACTTGCTTTGCAGTCCTTTTTGTAGAGGTTTCGGACGAGCGGGTTGAAATGGGCCTTTCAATGGACCCGTTGGAATTTGAACTGAGTAAAAAGTACAAAAATTGAGGTTTTGCAATATAATTGTGTTGAAAAGCTCCTAATCAATTATTTTAACTCCTAATATTTGATTAAAACTTGTTTTGCAGTCCTTTTTGTAGAGGTTTCGGACGAGCGGGTCGAAATGGGCCTTTCAATGGACCCGTTGGAATTTTAACCGAGTAAAAAGTACAGAAATTGAGGTTTTGCAATATAATTGTGTTGAAAAGCTTCTAATCAATTACATGAACTCTTAAAATTTTATTAAAACTTGTTTTGCAGTCCTTTTTGTAGAGGTTTCTAACGAGCGGGTCGAAATGGGCCTTTCAATGGACCCGTTGGAATTTTGACCGAGTAAAAGTACAGAAATTGAAATTTTGAACTCCTAAAATTTGATTAAAACTTGTTTTGCAGTCCTTCTTGTAGAGGTTTCGAACGAGCGGGTCGAAATGGGCCTTTCAATGGACCCGTTGGAATTTTAACTGAGTAAAAAGTACAGAAATTGAGGATTTGCAATATAATTGTGTTGAAAAGCTCCTAAACAATTATTTGAACTCCTAAAATTTAATTAAAACTTTTTTCGCGGTCCTTTTTGTAGAGGTTTCGGACGAGGGGGTTGAAATGGGCCTTTCAATGGACCCGTTGGAATTTTAACTGAGTAAAAAGTACAGAAATTGAGTTTTTGCAATATAATTGTGTTCAAAAGCTCCTACTCAATTATTTGAACTCCTAATATTTGATTAAAACTTGTTTTGCAGTCCTTTTTGTAGAGTTTTCGGACGAGCGGGTCGAAATGGGCCTTTCAATGGACCCGTTGGAATTTTAACCGAGTAAAAAGTACAGAAATTGAGGTTTTGCAATATAATTGTGTTGAAAAGCTTCTAATCAATTACATGAACTCCTAAAATTTGATTAAAACTTTTTTTGCAGTCCTTTTTGTAGAGGTTTCGGACGAGCGGGTCAAAATAGGCCTTGCAATGGACCCGTTGAAATTTTAACTCAGTAAAAAGTACATAAATTGCGGTTTTACAATATAATTGTGTTGAAAAGCTCGTAATCAATTATTCGAACTCCTAATATTTGATTATAATTTGTTTTGCGGTCCTTTTTGAAGAGGTTTCGGACGAGCGGGTCGAAATGGGCCTTTCAATGGACCTGTTGGAATTTCAACTGAGTAAAAAGTACAGAAATTGAAGTTTTGCAATATAATTGTGTTCAAAAGCTCCTAATCAATTATTTGAACTCCTAATATTTGAATAAAACATTTTTGCGGTCCTTTTTGTAGAGGTTTCGGACGAGCATGTCTAAATGGGCCTTTCAATGGACCCGTTGGAATTTTAACTGAGTAAAAAGTACATAAATTGCGGTTTTGCAATATAATTGTGTTGAAAAGCACCTAATCAATTACATGAACTCCTAAAATTTGATTAAAACTTGTTTTGTAGTCCTTTTTGTAGAGGTTTCGGACGAGCGGGTTGAAATGGGCCTTTCAATGGACCCGTTGGAATTTGAACTGAGTAAAAAGTACAGAAATTGAGGTTTTGCATTATAATTGTGTTGAAAAGCTCCTAATCAATTATTTGATTAAAACTTGTTTTGCAGTCTTTATTGTAGAGGTGTCGGACGAGCGGGTCGAAATGGGCCTTTCAATGGACCCGTTGGAATTTTAACCGAGTAAAAAGTACATAAATTGAGGTTTTGCAATATAATTGTGTTGAAAAGCTCCTAATCAATTATTTGAACTCCTAATATTTGAATAAAACATTTTTGTGGTCCTTTTTGTAGAGGTTTCAGACGAGCAGGTCTAAATGGGCCTTTCAATGGACCCGTTGGAATTTTAACTGAGTAAAAAGTACAGAAATTGAGGTTTTGCAATATAATTGTGTTGAAAAGCTTCTAATAAATTACATGAACTCCTAAAATTTGATTAAAACTTGTTTTACAGTCCTTTTTGTAGAGGTTTCGGACGAGCGGGTCAAAATGGGCCTTTTAGTGGACCCGTTGGAATTTTAACTGAGTAAAAAGTACAGAAATTGCGGTTTTGCAAAATAATTGTGTTGAAAAGCTCCTAATCAATTATTCGAACTCCTAATATTTGATTAAAACTTGTTTTGCGGTCCTTTTTGTAGAGGTTTCGAACGAGCGGGTCGAAATGGGCCTTTCAATGCACCCGTTGGAATTTTAATTGAGTAAAAAGTACAGAAATTGAAGTTTTGCAATATAATTGTGTTCAAAAGCTCCTAATCAATTATTTGAACTCCTAATATTTGAATAAAACATTTTTGCGGTCCTTTTTGTAGAGGTTTCGGACGAGCAGGTCTAAATGGGCCTTTCAATGGACCCGTTGGAATATTAACTGAGTGAAAAGTATAGATGTAACCCCCTTAACCCGGCCTAGACGGTTGACCCGAATTAAGAAAGTCACACGGGGAAAACCAAAGTCAACTCGAAAGTCAACCTTGATTAACGACCCTTTTTTTTGCTTTTTAAACTTGTCTAGATGCACATTAACCCTAGTTATGATCATTCAAACAACATATTCAAAGATCATAAACATCAGAGATCAAACAGGAACCCAATTGAACAATTTACAACTTTAGGGACCAAATTGTAAATTCTGTAAATTATAAGGTCTTAACCCAAATTAGGGTTACCATCTCGAAATTAATCAGGTTTCATGCTTCACTGCCAAATTTCAACTCAAACGGACATCCCAAACTCATACAATTGCCCAAACAAGATTCAGGATTAAAATGCAAACATTTCAAAACATTTAACTACCAATGTCAGCCCCCAACGGTCAGGTGTTCCGAAACAGGGAGAACCTGTTTCGAAACGCGGGGCCGTTCCGCAACGCGTACCGAAACGAGGGCTGGCAGAGGGCTTTCCGTTTCGGAACGGTGTCTTCCGTTTCGGACGCCTAGGCTGCTACAAGGCACCCGTTCCGAAATGGTAGCTACTGTTCCGATACGGCCTGCACAGAATGCATCAAAATGCTTACTTAAACACACAATTGACCAACCAATCATGCTCCAAATGCTACCAAACTTTACCAACAACTCACACAACATACAAGAGACATATTTGCATCAACCATTTATCATTATACATCATGGACTTTTAACCATGAAGTTCTTTGAATTCACAAGGCTCACTCAAGAACTTTTAACCACCTTAGTGACCTTAACCTTTTTCAAAACATCACTTGCTAATATACATCATTATCATCAAATAATCCACTGTTTTAAAGCATTTAACCAAGCCATAAATATCATGCATTTTTAAGCATCAAACCACATTTAAACAATGTTCAAAAACAAGGAACTCTTACCTTGAGCTTCCTTCAACATATGGCTTACAAAATCAGCAATAACCATGCTAAATCATGCTTTCAAAACAGAATTTAAAACATGCAATAAACCACATTGCATAACAACCAAACCATGGCCACCACTAGAGAGTTTTTTCCGAAAACTTACACTTGAGCTTAGTAAAGTTGTTTAGACTTAGACTAAGCTCCCAAGACATTGGTTTCAAAGCCGAAAACCCAATTTCACTCACCGATTCCACTTCGCCTCTTGCCGAAGCACAAATCAAGCTTCCGGATCACCACCACTTGGATCCAAAGATGACTCCCCTGTTTTAAACACATCAAAGTAGAGGATTAATGCATCATCATGCATTAATAGCTTCAATGAAAGCACCTAAACTCGCTGCTCTCATCCACACTCCATTTTCGGCCACCAAACACAACCGAAAATGCATCCAAACAACTCCTCAACAAAGCCCAGCCATAAACCATCAAAATTAAACATCCTTTAACATCATTTAACATCTAAAAAGAACATAACAACATCCTTATAGCTCCAGCAACAACAGATCCACAAGATCACTCCAAAACAACCAAGAATCACAAGCTAAACTTAGGAAATTCAACCTATCCGGGATTGCATTAATTAAAACTCAATTCCTTATCAAATTAACATTCATTTAACATCAAAAACACACCTCAAATCACTGCTTTAACAGATCAAACGAAAATTCATCAAAAATCACCAAATCTTGCATTTAAAGCCAAGATCCATCACACAACTTAAAAAGCCATTTATAAAACATCAATTAAGGATTGAGAACTTAGGAATTTCAGTAAAGAACTGAGAGTTTAGAGGAGAAGGACGTTCTTACCTCCAAACTTGAGTTTCTCGCTTTTTAGAACCAAAATCTTGAAAATCCAATTAGCAATTGGTGAGGTTTTGTTGATGAGATGATTAGGAATCCAAAGAGAATTGAAAAGAGGTATTTAGGTGACAAAATCAGAGGAAAAATCTCTGGAGAGAATGTTTGGGTTGAGAGAAAATGAGAGAAAAGGAAAATTGGAAAAGTTAGTTGAAAATGGAAAATAACTTCCCTCCACTTTTCTTTTGTTTAAAACTCAGAATTAAATCATAAAATATCTTAGAAAAATCTGGAGAAACTCCCTTTGGGTAAATAGCTCCTTAAAGATTCAAAGTTTCAATCCTTTCTAAAACAGTCACGTAGTTTTCAAAAATTACATTTTGGTCACTAGCCAAAATGTCACCCTTCCAAGCCTCATTTTGTAAAATTGATTTCACAGTTCACTTATGTATATTAAAAGAGGATTTTAGAACATTTTTCCATATTTTTAATGCAACCCGAACTAGGCTTTCCTAATTTCACCTTTGTATATTCGAACAGCACTTTGACCGAACCGGTCAACGCCCAAAACTTCTAAGCCCAAAACCGGGGCGTTACAACTCTCTCCCCCTTAAGAAATTTCGTCCCCGAAATTTACCTGAAGGAAAGAGATAAGGAAACTGCTTCAGCATGTCATCCTTCCGCTCCCACGTGGCTTCCTCAACACCACGGTGCTTCCACAACACCTTCACCAACTCAATGGTCTTGCCACGAAGAACCTTGCTATCCGAATCCAGAACCTTCACCGGTTCCTCATCATAGGTCAAATCCGGATTAAATTCCACTTCCTCCACAGGCATCACATGCGAAGGATCAGATCTGTACTTCCGGAGCATAGAAACATGAAACACATCATGAATCTTCTCCAACTCTTGAGGTAGCCTCAACTTGTACGCAACAGGACCCACACGCTCAACCACCTCGTATGGTCCAATGTACCTAGAGCTCAACTTACCCTTCCGGCCAAACCTCATCACCTTCTTCCAAGGCGAAACCTTCAAGAACACACGGTCACCCACCGCATACTCAATCTCCTTACGCTTCAAATCCGCGTAAGACTTCTGCCGATCAGAAGCTGCTTTCAAACGCTCACAAATGAGCTTCACCTTCTCGGTGGTTCCTTTCAACAAAGCTGGCATCGAAACCAACTTTTGACCCGTTTCAGCCCAACAAAGAGGAGTCCTACACTTCCTCCCGTACAAAGCCTCATAAGGTGCCATTTGAATACTTGCCTGATAACTATTGTTATAAGCAAACTCTACCAAAGGCAAATGCTTCTCCCAAGAGCCCTGAAACTCAATCACGCAGCACCTCAACATATCCTCCAAAATCTGGATAACACGCTCTGACTGTCCATCCGACTGAGGATGATAAGACGTACTGAAATTCAACCTTGTACCCAAAGCTTGATGCAAACACTGCCAGAAACGCGATGTGAACCTCGGATCCCTATCCGACACAATCGACTTAGGCACACCATGCAGCCACACAATCTCAGCAATGTACAGCTCTGCAAGCTTATCCAAAGAAAACGTAGTATGCACAGGCAAGAAATGCGCACACTTCGTCAGGCGATCCACAATCACCCACACCGAATTCTTCTTCGATGGAGACAAAGGTAAACCAGATACAAAATCCATGGTAACCCTTTCCCACTTCCATTCAGGGATTCTCAACGGTTGCAACAATCCTAAAGGAACCTGATGCTCAGCCTTAACTCGCTGACACACCAAACACTTGCTCACAAACTCTGCAACATCCTTTTTCAAACCCTCCCAATAGTACTCACCACGAAGATCACGATACATCTTAGTACTACCAGGGTGCATAGCAAAAGGACTACTATGACCTTCAGTCAGAATAGCACGCCTCAACTCAACATCATTGGGCACTACTATTCGACTCCCAAAACACAACACACCATCATCATTAAAACAGAAATCCGAAGGCCTACCCTCCACTATATCCTGAACATGAGGCACCAAGGAATCATCCAGCAACTGCTTTTCCTTGATCAACTGAACCATAGATGGTTTCACTTGCAACTCAGCCACAAGACCACCGTCACGCGAAATACTCAAACTGGCAAACATAGCCCTCAGCTCAACAGCTACCTTCCTACTCAAGGCATCCGCTACAACATTAGCCTTTCCAGGATGGTACTCAATCGTCAGATCATAATCCTTGAGCAACTCCAACCAACGCCGCTGCCTGAGATTCAACTCCTTCTGAGACATCAGATACCTCAAACTCTTGTGATCCGTGTACACAGTACACTTCTCACCATACAGATAATGTCTCCAAATCTTCAGAGCAAAAACCACTGCAGCCAACTCAATATCATGCGTAGGATAGTTGCGCTCATGCACCTTCAACTGCCGCGATGCATAAGCCACAACCTTAACCTCTTACATCAGCACACATCCCAAACCAACATAGGACGCATCACTGTAGACCATAAACTCTTTCCCTGATTCAGGTTGAACCAAGATAGGAGCTTGCGTCAAAGCCACCTTAAGCTTCTCAAAAGCCTGTTGTCTCGCCTTCGTCCACTCATACTTAACATCTTTCTGCAACAACTTCGTCAAAGGTGCAGCAATCTTAGAAAACCCATCCACAAACCTCCGATAGTATCTTGCCAAACCAAGGAAACTACGAACCTCATGAACAGACTTAGGAACCTTCCAGTTCATCACCGCCTCAATCTTCTGAGGATCCAAACGAATCCCCTCAGCAGAAACTACATGCCCAAGAAACACCACCTCCTTAAGCCAGAACTCACACTTGCTCAGCTTAGCATAAAGCTGATTCTCCAGCAAAGCTTGCAGCACAATCCTCAAATGCTCTTCATGCTCCTCCTCATTACGCGAGTACACAAGCATATCATCAATGAACACCACAACAAACTTGTCCAGGTATTCATGAAATGTAATGCCCCGGTTTTGGGCTTGGTAGTTTTGGGCATTGACCGGTTTGGTCAAAGTGCTGTTCGAATCTAAAAAGGTGAAGTTAGGAAAGCCAAATTCCGGTTGCATTAAAAATATGGAAAAATGTTCTAAAATCATCTTTTTATATAAATAAGTGAACTGTGAAATCAATTTTACAAAATGAGTTTTGGAAGGGTGACATTTTGGCTGGTGACCAAAATGTAATTTTTGAAAGTTGAGTGACTGTTTTAGAAAGGGTTGAAACTTTGAATCTTTAAGGAGCTATTATTCCAAAAGGAGTTTCTCCAGATTTTTTCTAAGATATTTTTAAGGTTTAATTCTGATTTTAAAACATAAGAAAAGAGGAGGGAAAATCATTTTTGGCTATTTTGTAACTAACTTCCAATTTTCTTTTCTCTCATTTTCTCTCAACCCAAACACTTTCTCTCCAGAGAATTTCTTCTGATTTTGTCACCTAAATCTCTCCTTTCAACTCTTTTTTTGATTCCTAATCATCATATCTACAAAACCTCACCATTTGCTACTTGATTCATCAAGGTTTTTGGTTCCAAAAGAGGAGAAACTCATGTTTGGAGGTAAGAACGTTCTTCTCCTCTAAACTATCAGTTCTTTACTGAAATTCCTAAGTTCTCAATCCTTAATTGATGTTTTATTAAAGGCTTTTAAGTTGTGAAGTGGATCTTGGCTTAAAATGCAAGATTTGGTGATTTTTGATGATTTTCGTTTGATCTGTTAAATCTGTGATTTGAGATGTGTTTTTGATGTTATTTGAACACTAATTTGATAAGGAATTGAGTTTTGATTAATGCAATCCCGGATAGGTTGAGTTTCCTAAGTTTAGCTTGTGATTCTTGGTTGTTTTTGAGGTGATCTTGTGGATCTGATGTTGCTGGAGATATAAGGATGTTAATAGGTTCTTTTTAGATGTTAAATGATGTTAAAGGATGTTTGGTTTTGATGGTTTATGGCTGGGCTTTGTTGAGAAGTGGTTTGGATGCATTTTCGGTTGTGTTTGGTGGTCGAAAATGGAGTGTGGATGAGAGCAGCGAGTTTAGGTGCTTTCATTGAAGCTATTAATGCATGATGATGCATTAATCCTCTGCTTTGATGTGTTTAAAACAGGGGAGGCATCTTTGGATCTAAGTGGAGGTGATTCGGTAGCTTGATTCGTGCTTCGGCAAGAGGCGAAGTGGAATCGGTGAGTGAAATTGGGTTTTCGGCTTTGAAACCAATGTCTTGGGAGCTTAGTTTAAGTCTAAACAACTTTGCTAAGCTCAAGTGTAAGTTTTCGGAAAAACTCTCTAGTGGTGGCCATGGTTTGGTTGTGATGCAATGTGGTTTATTGCATGTTTTAAATTCTGTTTTGAAAGCATGATTTAGCATGGTAATTGCTGTTTTTGTAAGCCATTTGTTGAAGGAAGCTCAAGGTAAGAGTTCCTTGTTTTTGAACATTGATTAAATGTGGTTTGATGCTTTAAGATGCATGATGAATATGGCTTGGTTTAATGCTTTAAAACAATGGATTATTTGATGATAATGATATATTGGCAAGTGATGTTTTGAAAAAGGTTAAGGTCACTAAGGTGGTTAAAAGTCCTTGAGTGAGCCTTGTGGATTCTAAGAACTTCATGGTGGTTAAAAGTCCATGATGATTCTTGTTAAGGTCACTAAGGTGGTTAAAAGTCCTTGATTGAGCCTTGTTACCTAAGAACAACAAGGTGGTTAAAAGTCCTTGGATGGCTCTTTTTAAGGACACAAAGGTGGTTAAAAGTCCTTGTGTGGTCCTTGCCATGGTGTTTAAAAGTCCATGGGCCAAGGTGTTTTAAAGTCCTTGGGGCCAAGGTGTTTAAAAGTCCTTGGGAAGAGCACAAAGGTGGTTAAAAGTCCTTGTGTGGCTCTTGGAAATTATAAGATCACAACGGTGTTTAAAAGTCCATGTGTGAGTCTTATGTTGATCATGTTTTAAAAAGATGGAATCTATCACTTGTGGCCAATATGACATGTATTGATATGGAAGCATGTAATACTTGTTTAAATTGCTTTTGAGCATGTGCAAATGATGTTTTGAAGTATGATTTATAAAGTGTTTTATAAATGCATTATTGAATGGTTTTAAATGAGCTTTCCTCACTAAGCTTTTGCTTACGCTCTCTTTCGTTTTCTTAAACCAATAATGCAGAACATTAAGGTGCATCGTGGGCAGCAAGGAAGGCAAGCAACCAAGTGGAAACTAAGCTCAAGTATGGAAAGGTTTCTTAACACTTTTAGCTTTTGGCATTTGGCAATGGGGGACCTATGTGAATGTTTTGGGAGATGTTTTGAACTCCCTATGTATGTTTAATGTTGTTGATAATGCTGGTTTTTGTAATTGGCCATTACATGTTTGAATTGGAGGTTTTATGTTTGAATGGTTTGCTTGTGTAGGAAGCATGCCATTAGAATTGGGGCTTTTCACGTATGATGTTATTATGTTAATTGGTTGATGCAAATATGTCTCTTATATGTTGTATGAGTTGATGGTAAAGTTTGGTAGCTTTTGGAGCATTTATGGTTGATCAATTGTGTGTTTAGGCATGCATTTTGCTGCATTCTGTGCAGGGCATTTCGGAACAGTGACTACCGTTTCGGAACGGGTGCCTTGTAGTAACCCAGGCGTCCGAAACGGGAGGCACCGTTTCGAAACGGGAAGCCCTCTGCCAGCCCTCGTTTCGGTACGCGTTGCGGAACGGCCCCACGTTTCGAAACAGGAAACAGGTGCTCCCTGTTTCGGAACACGTGACCGTTGGGGGCTGACATTGGCAGTTAAATGTTTTGGAATGTTTGCGTTTTGGTCCTGAATCTTGTTTGTGCAATTGTATGATTTTGGAATGTCCGCTTGAGCTGAAATTTGGCAGTGAAGTATGAAACCTGACTAATTTCAAGTTGGTAACTTTAATTTGGGTTAAGGCCTTATAATTTATAGAATTTACAATTTGGTCCCTAAGGTTGTAAATTGTTCAATTGGGTCCCTGTTTGATCTCTGATGTTTATGATCTTTGAGTATGTCGTTTGTATGATCATAACTAGGGTTAATGAGCATTTAGACAAGTTTAAAAAGAAAAAAAAGGGTCGTTAATCAAGGTTGACTTTCGGGTTGACTTTGGTTTTCCCCGTGTGACTTTCTTAATTCGGGTCAACCGTCTAGGCCGGGTTAAGGGGGTTACATGAAACACACGGTTCATCATGTCCATGAAAGCAGCAGGAGCATTTGTCAAACCAAACGGCATCACAAGGAACTCATAAAGCCCATACCTTGTCCTGAAAGCTATCTTAGGCACATCCACATCCTTCACCTTCAACTGATAATACCCTGACCTCAAGTCAATCTTAGAGAACACAGCTGCTCCTCGAAATTGATCAAAAAGATCATCAATCCTAGGCAAAGGATACCGATTCTTGATAGTCAACTTGTTCAGCTGACGGTAATCAATGCACATTCTCATAGTGCCATCCTTCTTCTTCACAAACAAGACCGATGCTCCCCAAGGTGACACACTTGGCCGAATGAAACCACGATCAAGCAACTCTTGCAACTGCGTCTTCAGCTCCTTCAGCTCCTTAGGTGCCATCCTATAAGGGGTAATGGACACAGGAGGTGTATTCTCATACAGCTCAATTCCAAACTCCACCTCGCGATTAGGAGGTAAACCAGGCAACTCCTCAGGAAACACACCAGGAAACTCCTTCACAACTCTGATATCTTGCACCCGCAACTCCTTAAAGCTAGGATTCATCACAAAAGCTAGATAAGCTTCACAACCTTGCCTCAGCATCCTGCTCGCCTCCAAGGTAGACACCACATTGGCAAGAAACTCCACATTCTCACCAACCACAACCACTTCATAATCATCCGCAAGCTTCAACGAAACTCGCTTATTTTCACAATCCACAATAGCACGATGCTCAGCAAGCCAATCCATACCAAGGATTACATCAAAACCATAGAAAGGCAACTCCATAAGGTGAACATGAAAAACATGTTCTTGAACAACCAAAGGACACCTTCTATAAAGCTTTCGAGTCACAACAGTATCACCAAAAGAACTAGTGACACGAACACAAACATCCAAAGACTCAACAGGCAAACCAAGCAATTCAGCATGCTCACGCAAAATGTATGAATGCGTAGATCCAGAATCTATCAAGGAAAGTAATGACAAGGATTGCAAAGTAAAGGTACCTGCAATCACATCTGCGTCATTCCTCCCTTCACGCCGAGCATACACCCTAGCTTGACCTCCACCCTCGGGCTGAATAGCCACCACATGGGCCACTCCTTGACCACCTTCCTCTCTCCGCTGGAAATTACCACGGCCGCGCCCACGACCTCTCTGCGGTGTAGCAACAACAGGAGCACGCACTTGGCCATCAGCCAACATAGGACACTCCCTCCTCAGGTGATCCGCAGATCCACAATTCCAGCACCCATTACCAGCTGCCGCAACAGGAGCTTGCACCTCCCTCACAGCACGAGGACAGTCACGCTTCATGTGACCACATGAAGCACAAATCCAACAAGCACCCGGATCAGCTCTAGCATTGCCTCCTCGAGCAAGTGCACCACCACCTCTCTTAGCTGAGGACTGATATTTCTGATCACGTCCCCTCTTGTTCCGTCCACCACCGGAACTATATTCAGCTGCTCGCTTACCAGCACTTGCTCCAGCACCTCTAGCAGATAAACCCAAGTTCATCTCAATATCTTCGGCTCGGCCCACCAGCACATCAAAATCATCATACTCGGTAGCCAGCACATACATCTTCACATCCGTCACTAAACCATAACGGAATCTTTCGCACCTCGCCCGCTCATCAGGTACCAGCCCCGGTGCATACTGACTGAGTCGAACAAACTGCACTTCATACTCAGCCACAGTCATGCTCCCTTGGGTAAGAGACATGAACTCACGCTTCTTTTCATCCAGGTACCTCACACCAAGGTACCTTCTCTTGAACACATTCTGGAAGAATGTCCAAGTCACATCAGCTTCTGCCATCCCAGCAATAGTGGTCGTCCACCACGTATAAGCATCATCCTGTAGCAAAGATACTACACAGCCCAGCTTTTGCACATCAGTGCAACTCATCTGACCCAAGATCCTCTTGGTACTCTCCATCCAGGATTCAGAACCTTCCGCAGACATACCCCTAAACTCAGTCCCACCAAGACTGCGTAAGCGCTCCAAGGGTAGTCTAACACCAGCATCTCCCTGATGCCCAGCTCCTTGAGCTCCAGCTACTGCCGCTCGAAAAGCACCAGCAATAGCTTGTACCAACATCGTCATGTCAGGCATAGCTTGCCCCTGACCAGCTTCAGGTCCAGCAGCTCCAGCACCAGCTGCAGCTTCAGCTTTTTCTCCCTCAGCACCACCACCACCAGGTGGAGGAGGAGGTAACACCGCACTACCCGCATTCTCCTCATTCTCATTCTCATTCGGAGCCGTAGCTCGCACATTACTTCTCAACTCTCTACGTGGTGCCATACTCTAATCATGCAATCACAATGCAAATAAACAAAGTCAGGTCCAGCAAGGTAAGCAATCCAAGTACTCAAGCTCAATTTCACTTAAAATCGACATCATTTCATTAGCTTTGATTTGGCAATGGGTACCCATAACATGCTTCACCACAGCATACAACTCAATTGCATCAAATTCACAAACTACTCAACATGCTTTCACTCAACAAGCATACAAGGCATACATACTTCAATCATGCACACACTCATTCCCAATTACTCGAGAAATCAGCTCTGATACCACCAAATGTAACCCCCTTAACCCGGCCTAGACGGTTGACCCGAATTAAGAAAGTCACACGGGGAAAACCAAAGTCAACCCGAAAGTCAACCTTGATTAACGACCCTTTTTTTGCTTTTTAAACTTGTCTAGATGCACATTAACCCTAGTTATGATCATTCAAACAACATATTCAAAGATCATAAACATCAGAGATCAAACAGGAACCCAATTGAACAATTTACAACTTTAGGGACCAAATTGTAAATTCTATAAATTATAAGGTCTTAACCCAAATTAGGGTTACCATCTCGAAATTAATCAGGTTTCATGCTTCACTACCAAATTTCAACTCAAACGGACATCCCAAACTCATACAATTGCACAAACAAGATTCAGGACCAAAATGCAAACATTTCAAAACATTTAACTACCAATGTCAGCCCCCAACGGTCAGGTGTTCCGAAACAGGGAGAACCTGTTTCGAAACACGGGGCCGTTCCGCAACGCGTACCGAAACGAGGGCTGGTAGAGGGCTTTCCGTTTCGGAACGGTGTCTTCCGTTTCGGACGCCTGGGCTGCTACAAGGCACCCATTCCGAAACGGTAGCTACTGTTCCGATACGGCCTGCACAGAATGCAGCAAAATGCTTACTTAAACACACAATTGACCAACCAATCATGCTCCAAATGCTACCAAACTTTACCAACAACTCATACAACATACAAGAGACATATTTGCATCAACCATTTATCATTATATCATCATATATGAAAAGCCCCAAATCTATAGGCATGCTTCCTACTCAAGCAAACCATTCAAGCATTGAATCTCAAAACCAACACATAATGGCCAATTACAAAATCCAGCAATAACAACAACATTAAACGTACTTAGGGAGTTCAAAACATCTCCCAAAACATCCACATAGGTCCCCCATTGCCAAATGCCAAAAGCTAAAAGTGTTTAAGAAAACCTTCCCATACTTGAGCTTAACTTCCACTTGATTGCTTGCCTTCCTTGCTGCCCTCAATGCACCTTAATGCTCTGCATTATTGGTTTAAGAAAACGAAAGAGAGCGTAAGCAAAAGCTTAGTGAGGAATGCTCATTTAAAACCATTCAATAATGCATTTATAAAACACTTTATAAATCATACTTCAAAACATCATTTACTCATGCTCAAAAGCAATTTAACAAGCAATACATGCTTCCATATCAACACATGTCATATTGGCCACAAGTGATAAATTCCATCTTTTTAAAACAAGATCAACATAAGACTCACACATGGACTTTTAAACACCATTGTGATCTTATAGTTCACAAGGACCACACAAGAACTTTTAACCACCTTTGTGTCCTTACAAGTTTCACCCCAAGGACTTTTAAACACCTTGGCCCCAAGGACTTTTAAACACCTTGGCCCATGGACTTTTAAACACCATGGCAAGGACCACACAAGGACTTTTAACCACCTTTGTGTCCTTAACAAGAACCATCCAAGGACTTTTAACCAGCTTGATGTTCTTAAATAACAAGGCTCACTCAAGGACTTTTAACCACCTTAGTGACCTTAACAAGAATCACTCATGGACTTTTAACCACCATGAAGTTCTTTGAATCCACAAGGCTCACTCAAGGACTTTTAACCACCTTAGTGACCTTAACCTTTTTCAAAACATC
Organism: Hibiscus tridactylites; assembly: GCA_958450335.1. Lineage (NCBI taxonomy): Eukaryota > Viridiplantae > Streptophyta > Magnoliopsida > Malvales > Malvaceae > Hibiscus > Hibiscus tridactylites. The sequence goes on from CAUDLX010000220.1 coordinate 119,340, forward strand.
ACTTGCCAATATACATCATTATCATCAAATAATCCACTGTTTTAAATCATTTAAGCAAGCCATAAACATCATGCATTTTTAAGCATCAAACCACATTTAAACAATGTTCAAAAACAAGGAACTCTTACCTTGAGCTTCCTTCAACATATGGCTTACAAAATCAGCAATAACCATGCTAAATCATGCTTTCAAAACAGAATTTAAAACATGCAATAAACCACATTGCATAACAACCAAACCATGGCCACCACTAGAGAGTTTTTTCCGAAAACTTACACTTGAGCTTAGTAAAGTTGTTTAGACTTAGACTAAGCTCCCAAGACATTGGTTTCAAAGCCGAAAACCCAATTTCACTCACCGATTCCACTTCGCCTCTCGCCGAAGCACAAATCAAGCTTCCGGATCACCACCACTTGGATCCAAAGATGACCCCCCTGTTTTAAACACATCAAAGCAGAGGATTAATGCATCATCATGCATTAATAGCTTCAATGAAAGCACCTAAACTCGCTGCTCTCATCCACACTCCATTTTCGGCCACCAAACACAACCGAAAATGCATCCAAACAACTCCTCAACAAAGCCCAGCCATAAACCATCAAAACTAAACATCCTTTAACATCATTTAACATCTAAAAAGAACATAACAACATCCTTATAGCTCCAGCAACAACAGATCCACAAGATCACTCCAAAACAACCAAGAATCACAAGCTAAACTTAGGAAATTCAACCTATCCGGGATTGCATTAATTAAAACTCAATTCCTTATCAAATTAACATTCATTTAACATCAAAAACACACCTCAAATCACTGCTTTAACAGATCAAACGAAAATTCATCAAAAATCACCAAATCTTGCATTTAAAGCCAAGATCCATCACACAACTTAAAAAGCCATTTATAAAACATCAATTAAGGATTGAGAACTTAGGAATTTCAGTAAAGAACTGAGAGTTTAGAGGAGAAGGACGTTCTTACCTCCAAACTTGAGTTTCTCCCTTTTTAGAACCAAAATCTTGAAAATCCAATTAGCAATTGGTGAGGTTTTGTTGATGAGATTATTAGGAATCCAAAGAGAATTGAAAAGAGGTATTTAGGTGACAAAATCAGAGGAAAAAGCTCTGGAGAGAATGTTTGGGTTGAGAGAAAATGAGAGAAAAGGAAAATTGGAAAAGTTAGTTGAAAATGGAAAATAACTTCCCTCCACTTTTCTTTTGTTTAAAACTCAGAATTAAATCATAAAATATCTTAGAAAAATCTGGAGAAACTCCCTTTTGGTAAATAGCTCCTTAAAGATTCAAAGTTTCAATCCTTTCTAAAACAGTCACGCAGTTTTCAAAAATTACATTTTGGTCACTAGCCAAAATGTCACCCTTCCAAGCCTCATTTTGTAAAATTGATTTCACAGTTCACTTATATATATTAAAAGAGGATTTTAGAACATTTTTCCATATTTTTAATGCAACCCGAACTAGGCTTTCCTAATTTCACCTTTGTATATTCGAACAGCACTTTGACCGAACCGGTCAACGCCCAAAACTTCTAAGCCCAAAACCAGGGCGTTACAATAGAAATTGAGGTTTTGCAATATAATTGTGTTGAAAAGCTCCTAATCAATTACATGAACTCCTAAAATTTGATTAAAACTTGCTTTGCAGTCCTTTTTGTAGAGGTTTCGGACGAGCGGGTTGAAATGGGTCTTTCAATGGACCCGTTGGAATTTGAACTGAGTAAAAAGTACAAAAATTGAGGTTTTGCAATATAATTGTGTTGAAAAGCTCCTAATCAATTATTTTAACTCCTAATATTTGATTAAAACTTGTTTTGCAGTCCATTTTGTAGAGGTTTCGGACGAGCGGGTCGAAATGGGCCTTTCAATGGACCCGTTGAAATTTTAACTGAGTAAAAAGTACAGAGATTGAGTATTTGCAATATAATTTTGTTGAAAAGCTCCTAATCAATTATTTGAACTCCTAATATTTGAATAAAACATTTTTGCGATCCTTTTTGATGAGGTTTCGGACGAGCAGGTCTAAATGGGCCTTTCAATGGACCCGTTGGAATTTTAACTGAGTAAAAAGTACAAAAATTGAGGTTTTGCAATATAATTGTGTTGAAAAGCTCATAATCAATTACATGAACTCCTAAAATTTGATTAAAACTTGTTTTGCGGTCCTTTTTGTAGAGGTTTCGGACAAGGGGGTTGAAATGGGCCTTTCAATGGTCCCGTTGGAATTTTAAATGAGTAAAAAGTACAGAAATTCAGTTTTTGCAATATAATTGTGTTCAAAAGCTCCTACTCAATTATTTGAACTCCTAATATTTGATTAAAACTTGTTTTGCAGTCCTTTTTGTAGAGGTTTCGGACGAGCGGGTCGTAATGGGCCATTCAATGGACCCGTTGGTATTTTAACCGAGTAAAAAGTACAAAAATTGAGGTTTTGCAATATAATTGTGTTGAAAAGCTTCTAATCAATTACATGAACTCCTAAAATTTGATTAAAACTTTTTTTGCAGTCCTTTTTGTAGAGGTTTCGGACGAGCGGGTCAAAATAGGCCTTTCAATGGACCCGTTGGAATTTTAACTCAGTAAAAAGTACAGAAATTGCGGTTTTACAATATAATTTTTTTAAAAGCTCGTAATCAATTATTCGAACTCCTAATATTTGATTAAAACTTGTTTTGCGGTCCTTTTTGTAGAGGTTTCGGACGAGCAGGTCAAAATGGTACTTTCAATGGACCCGTTGGAATTTTAACTCAGTAAAAAGTACAGAAATTGAAGTTTTGCAATATAATTGTGTTGAAAAGCTCCAAATAAATTATTTGAACTCCTAATATTTGAATAAAACATTTTTGCGGTCCTTTTTGTAGAGGTTTCGGACGAGCAGGTCAAAATGGGCCTCTCAATGGACCCGTTGGAATTTTAACTGAGTAAAAAGTACAGAAATTGAGGTTTTGCAATATAAATGTGTTGAAAAGGTCCTAATTATTTACACGGACTCCTAAAATTTGAATAAAACTTGTTTTGCAGTCCTTTTTGTAGAGGTTTCAGACGAGCGGGTCGAAATGGGCCTTTCAATGGACCCGTTGGAATTTTAAATGAGTAAAAAGTACAGAAATTGAGGTTTTGCAATATAATTGTGTTGAAAAGCTCCTTATCAATTATTTGAACTCCTAATATTTGAATAAAACATTTTTGTGGTCCTTTTTGTAGAGGTTTCGGACGAGCAGGTCTAAATGGGCCTTTCAATGGACCGTTGGAATTTTAACTAAGTAAAAAGTACAGAAATTGAGGTTTTGCAATAAAATTGTGTTGAAGAGCTCCTGGTAAATTACATGAACTCCTAAAATTTGATTAAAACTTGTTTTGCAGTCCTTTTTGTAGAGGTTTCGGACGATTGGGTCGAATTGGGCCTTTCAATGGACCTGTTGGAATTTTAACATAGTAAAAAGTACAGAAATTGCGGTTTTGCAATATAATTGTGTTGAAAATCTCCTAATCAATCACATGAATTCCTAAAATTAGATTAAAACTTGTTTTGCGGTCCTTTTTGTAGAGGTTTCGGACGAGCTGGTCTAAATGGACCTTTCAATGGACCCGTTGGAATTTTAACGGAGTAAAAAGTACAGAAATTGCGGTTTTTCAAAATAATTGTGTTGAAAAGCTCCTAATCAATTACATGAATTCCTAAAATTATATTAAAACTTGTTTTGCAGTCCTTTTTGTAGAGGTTCCGGACGAGCAGGTCGAAATGGGCCTTTCAATGGACCCGTTGGAATTTTAAATGAGTAAGAAGTACAGAAATTGAGGTTTTGCAATATAATTGAGTTGAAAAGCTCCTACTCAATTACATGAACTCCTAAAAGTTGATTAAAACTTGTTTTGCAGTCCTTTTTGTAGAGGTTTCGGACGAGCAGATCTAAATGGGTCTTTCAATAGACCCGTTAGAATTTTAACTGAGTAAAAAGTACAGAAATTGAGGTTTTGCAATATAATTGTGTTGAAAAGCTCCTAATCAATAATTTAAACTCCTAATATTTGAATAAATCATTTTTGCGGTCCTTTTTGTAGAGGTTTCGGACGAGCTGTTCTAAATGGGCCTTTCAATTGACCCGTTGGAATTTTGACAGAGAAAAAAGTACATAAATTGAGGTTTTGCAATATAATTATGTTTAAAATCTCCTAATCAATTATTTGAACTCCTAATATTTGAATAAAACATTTTTGCGGTCCTTTTTGTAAAGGTTTTGGACGAGCAGGTCTAAATGGGCCTTTCAATGGACCCGTTGGAATTTTAACTGAGTAAAAAGTACAGAAATTGAGGTTTTGCAATATAATTGTGTTGAAAAGCTCCTAATCAATTATTTGAACTCCTAATATTTTAATAAATCATTTTTGCGGTCCTTTTTGTAGAGGTTTCGGACGAGCAGGTCTAAATGGGCCTTTCAATAGACCCGTTGGAATTTTTTTTTGAAGAAAAGGCCTCATTAAAAACCCCTACTACTGTCCTTCAAGCAAAGCTAGAGGACCCTAAAAAGGGGAAAAGAGTGCCCAATTATTATTAGTCAAAAAGTATTTGTTACAAGATGATGAATACAATGGGGAATATCTGATTCAAATGACATAGAAGTCATAGAATTCAGAGAAAAGGAAGCCAACGTATGGGCTATAACATTTGCCTCACGGTGTACAAATGAAATGGAAGAAAAGACGAAGTCCTGAAGAGCATCTTGTATCTGAATAATAGTTGGTCCCATAGTAGATAGATCTTGAGCAGGATTTTTGATCCTATTCGCGAGAGAGGCACAATCCGTTTTGATCATGATATGATTCCATCCTTGAGAGCGGGCAAAGGTAAGACCGGCAAAGATGCTTTCCCCCTCACTGGTGATAGCGTCCTGACGGCTACCAAGAGGGAAAGCAAGACCACCCACGACTGCTCCGGCAGAGTCACGAGCAACAACGCCGACGGCTGCTGCACGAGTAGAAGGGTTAAAAGCTCCATCCACATTAATTTTGATATAATTAAGTGGAGGAGAACGGGTGAGATTAGAAATTTTGGATGGAGGTGAATCAGATGAAATTGAGGATTTACAAAATTCATCATGTAAGCTAATTGAGTTGACTGCAATTAGCCATGAGGGTTGTAGATGGTTGTTGTGAACCCAATCATTACGTCTGTTCCAGATATTCCATAAAACTGTAAGGAACAAACCAAATTTATCAGGGGAAAGTATAGTGGCAGCTTCCTCTAGCCATTGTAATGGTGAAGGAGCTAAGCTCTTATAAACAGAGATAGGAATACCACATATTTGGAGGGCTTCAGCTGCCCCAGGACAGTCACGAATCGCATGTAGAATAGATTCCGAATTGTTACCACAGATAGAACATAGCCCCGAGTTAGGGGAAAAAACTTCCATTTTAGAACCAACTGGTAGGGCATCAGATGCCACACGCCAGCCAAAAGTTTTAATTTTAGGTAAAGCTTTTATTTTGGATAAAAATTTCCAAAACCGATTAGGTGGCAAAGGTTGAGAAGAGGAACGTTGTAGGAAAATATATCCAGAGCGAACTGAATAGATACCCAAATCATTGGGTGACCATAAAATTGAATCCCGGTGATCATTTATGATGGGGATACGGAGAATGGCATCCGCATCAATTGGATTGAAATAATTGTTCAACTTTACCGTATCCCAGGCAGTTTGATTGCGGATCATGAAATCCCGACATCGAATGTGAAACTCATCAGAAATTTCATAATCCCCAGTTAGCTCAATTGGGGAAGACCCGCCCCATATATCTTTGTGTATTCTGATCTTACTGTTTATACCTGGGCGATGAAGAAAGCCAGGGAAGAGGCGCTGAAGCGCGTTATATATACCTTGCCATGCAAAGGAGCCCCTACTAGGTTTCGCCGCATCCAGGATATTGCCTGAAGGGAAATATTTAGAACGGTAAATTTGTCCTAATAAAGAGTCTGGTTCGCAAATTAGTTTCCAAATTTGTTTACCCAAAAGAGCGATATTGAAGTCATGTAGGTCTTTGAAGCCCATGCCACCAGCAGATTTGGGTAAACATATCCGATTCCATGGTAACATGTGCCAACCTTTTTTGTTGGATTTACCAGTCCACCAGTATTGGCGGATTGATGAAGTCATATCGTCGATGATATTGTGTGGTAGAAGATAGCAAGACATCACATATTGTGGGAGAGATTGTAGAACAACTTTGATAAAAATTTCTCTACCACTAAAGGATAGGAGGTGTTTGTCCCAGCTAGAGAGACGATCATGTACTTTGTCACGTACAAAGCCTAATGATTCAGTTTTATTTTTCCCTATTAGGAGCGGGATGCCTAGGTTTACTCCGGGGTTAGAAACTTCACGTACTTGTAAAAGGCTATTGAGAGCATTTCTTGTTGCAGAAGGTGTACGTGGGTTATAGAAAATTGTTGATTTCTCGAAATTTATAGCTTGACCAGATGCATTAGCATAGACTTGAAGAGCATTTTTCAGAAGGGATGCTTCAGATTGATTGGAGTTTATAAATACCATACAGTCATCAGCAAAAAGTAGATGGTTAACTTTGGGCCCATGCTTACATGCTCCTAGACCGGGAAGAATATTAGTTTGTTGAGCGGCAGCTAGATAGGCCGATAGACCCTGAGTGCAGAATAGGAATAGAAAAGGGGATAGTGGATCCCCTTGACGGAGACCACGTTGAGGTTGAAAAGTCGGTGAAAAGGAGTTATTAATTTTAATTGAGAAAGAGACAGTGGATATACAACGCATTATAAGATCAATCCAATCGGATGCAAAGCCCATACGTGTCATAACGTTAGCAAGGAAAGACCATTCAACTCTATCGAAAGCTTTTTCCATGTCAAGCTTGAGAGCAGCTCCTTGCGAGGATTTATTCGCCCCGGAATTGATATTGTGAATAATTTCATGCGCTACTAGGATATTATCAGAAATGTTACATCCCTGGACAAAGGCAGCTTGATTAGGGCTAATACAAAGCGGTATAACCTGTTTCATTCTATTTACAATTGTTTTGGCAACAATTTTATAGAGAACAGTACATAGACTAATTGGTCGGAGTTGTTTCATGGATGTTGGATCCTTAACTTTGGGTATTAACACCAGAATGGTTTTGTTAACTAAGGCCATATCTGTTTTTCCATTTAATAGGTCCATACAGAGATTAAGGACATCGTCGCCGACTGTATCCCAGTGTTGACGAAAGAAACTACTAGGAAGGCCGTCAGCACCAGGGGCCTTCCTAGGGTCAATATCTTTAAAGGCATGAAGTATTTCTTCTTTGGTAAATGGTTTGATAAGGTTGTCGTTCATTGAAGAATTGATAGAGGGGTGGATTTTGTTAAGAATATTTTCCGAGAGTTTGGGATTAGAGGTTGTAAATAGATTTTGGAAGTAATTCGAGGCAATATCCATTATTTCAGATTCAGAGGTGCACCAATTGGAGTTGGCATCATAGAGACCAATGATGGAATTTTTCTTATTACGATTAGTAGCTCTGGCATGGAAGAATTTGGTATTTTTGTCTCCTTGGGATAGCCAAAGAGTTCGTGACCTTTGAGCCCAATAAGCTTCTTGTTCAGTTAATAGTTTATTTAATTCCGTTCTATAGTTTAAATAAGTTTGTTTATTAGTAGCTGTTAAGGGACGATAAAGAAGTTTGTTAATTTTTTTGGTAAGGAATTTAATGCGTCCTGTTGTTTTAAAGCGTTGTTGGTTTTGCCAATCATCTAGATATGTTCCTACCGCTTTGATTTTATTGATGGTTGTTCCTGGGGTATCAGCCCATGCCCTTTTGATTGTTTGGATGTTGTCTTTATTATTAGCCCAACAACTTTCAAATCTAAAATTTTTAGGGATTTGTGCTTTGGATGTAGTTATTGGTTTATCAAATTCAAGAAGGAGGAAACAGTGGTCTGATTTGGCGACAAATTCCGTAGATATGCGATGAATAGGGAAAAGATCTTTCCAAGCGTAATTAGCAATAAAACGATCAAGTCGTTCATGAATGACCGGGGTTAAAGGACCTACTTTTGTCCATGTGAACCATCCCGAAGTAGGTTTGCAATCGTATAGGTTGTTTCGAATTAAACAATTTTGAAAATTCTTAATTTGGGATCTAGCTCTCCGAGGACCTCCTTGTTTTTCCGAGTCTGTTAGAATCTCATTGAGATCTCCTCCGATAAGCCATGGTTTATCTTTTGTAGTAGAGTATAAGGAATCAATTAATTCCCATGTTTTATATTTTTGGCTAGTTTCCGAGAATCCATGCATTCCAGTGAAAAACATAGTGCTATTACTATTTGTAATTTGAATGTGAATATAACGCAGCGAATAGGAAATTAAACTTATATTAATATCTTTTGCGGCAAATAAAGAAATTCCGGAACACCCTTCCGAGGGGGGAATGGAAATTATGTCTACCATACCTAATGAGAGACATAAGCGGTTACATTCCGCATTATTTAGCTTAGTTTCACATAAAAAGATAATATCGGGGCTGGAACGTTGGACATAGGCTCGGAGATGTTGGACCGTCGGGGCTTGTCCAAGGCCGTGACAGTTCCAGCAAAGGATCCTCATTTTGCTCGGCGGGGCTGGGAGTCAGCCGCCGCCGGAGAGTTTTTAGAGCTGCTCATCCCAGCTTTTGGGGTAGATCCGGACTGTTTGGATTTTTTCGGCGGGAGCGATACTTGTATTGGGGAGCGGCGTTTCATGCCTCGGTTAGTTTGGGTTGGTGCAGGTGCAGGTGCGGGTGCTGGAACAGTAACAGGTGCAGGGGCTGCATCATTCGGGTAAGTTTTAAGTAACCACTGATTAAAATCATTGAACAATGTATCAGTGGGTTTAGAAGGCTTACTCGATTCGGCATCAAATTTCTTAATCTGTTCGGAAGTAGGGCTGGGAACACCATAATCATCATTGGTTTCCCAGTCATCATCAGAACCATCTTCCGGGATGGGATAGATGGTGTTAAGGGGTTGGGCCTCAAGACGAGCCTTTTGCTTCAAGTCTGTAATAGGGGGGCTTTAGCAGAATTGGGGTATTCATCAATAGTCATGTCGGCATTTTGACCATCTTCAGTCGCTTGTTCCGTAAATGAGGCTGCATCACCATCATTTAGAGAACCTATGCAGCATAGTAAACTTGTAATTAGTGCTTTATAAATTTTTGCGTAGAGTAATAAGAGGGTATAAAATAAGTTACCCATATTATTCTGTTCGTTAGGAGCTGTAGGATTGGCAGGAGCTGCTGGGTTATTAACTGGGGCTACTGTGATAAAAACTATAGTTAGGTATAATAATAGAAGAAAGAGGTTAAAGAAACTGCTGAAAAAGGTGGAAATTGTAAAAATTAAGGTAGGGTTACCATTTACTGGAGGGATGATTGGAATCTGATTTGGTTCCACATTGCGAATACGTCCCCGAATACCAATTGGGCGACGTCTTGGTGGCAGATAGCGGAGCCATTCTCCGTATTGTAACTTAGTTGGATCAAGAGTTGAACGAATTGGACAATTTTCTAGGGTGTGGCTGATAATGCCGCATCCAGGACAGAGAGTTGGGAGCCTTTCGTACTGAATTCGGCACATAATTTTGTTTTCACCAGAACCAATGAAAACGAATCGGGTGACAGGTCTTGTGATGTTGAGCAGTATTTCAACACGAAGAAATTCTTTCATATTACCATCGAAATGGCGGGTGTCTGTTCGGAGAGCTTAACCAACCATAGAACCTAGAGCATGTCCCACCAGATGGGAGCGATCAACATCAGTAAAAAGTGAGTCTGGGAGAGAGAAAATTCGGATCCAGATTCTCATGGTACTGAAGTTGTAGTCGTTTAGTGCTTTGGCCGGATCGTATTCAGTTACTGCAAGCCATTCGTCCTTATAAAGCCAAGGACCACGATTGATGATCTCATAGCAGTTCTTGATTTCCTTGAACTTGATTTTGATAAAGTTGTCTTGAATCGCTGAGATGGATACCACTTCATTGGGTTTCCAGATACCTTCAAAAGCATTGATCACAGCAGAGATGTCGAGAGCTTTGGATGATATAAAACGACCAATAACAATGAGCTTAGGGTCTTCTTTGATGAAATCAAAGTCAGGTGTATACAACAGCTTTGATTCCTCATTGGTAAGATTGATCGAGTTGAGTTGAGGGATGGAGGAGGATGAAGCCATTAAGAGAATTAGAAAATATGAGAATTGCAAGATAGGAAAGTGTTGTAGTGGGGTGGTAGAGGAATTTTTCAAGTATATAAAGAAATCGAAAATACCTAAGGGGAAAAAAATATGGAAAGAGAATTGAGTAATGTTTTGGAAAATAAAAATAGGTTGTGAAAGATGGAAATTACTTTTATGCCGAGAAAGTTTATTTAGAGTATATTCCTTAATTGATTTGAGCCTATAAATTATTAAGGGAAAGTATTTTTTATTTCTATAATGGTTAAGGCTAAACTTAAATAGTAGCGATAAAGAGATTTGTATAAGGTATTGACTGTAAGGAAGGACTGAGAATAGAAAGATACAGGTGGTTTTGGTAAAAAGAGAAAGGCATTTAAAACTCGAGTATTTAAAACAGAGAAGAATTTTAAATAGCTTAAATAAAGGAAAATGAATGAAGAAAATTGATTTATTTATTTTCCTTAATTGTAGTAGGAATACAGAATAAATTATATATTTTGAAAGTAGTATCTTTAGTAATATATAGGAATGTATTAAATAAAAAGAGATAATTTTAATAATAGATATTAATATTTGACTTTTATAGACTGTATTGAAAGGGAATAAAGGTGTTGCCTTATAATTTAGTATAAGCTGGCATAATAAATGGTTGGTAATAATTAAGTAAGAGATTTGAAAATTTTTTACATTTGAATAAATTAAGGGGGAGATACAGCGAATTGAATGATTTAGTAAAATAGGTGTAACGGAAGGATAGGCAATGAATAAGGTAATTGTTTTTGGAGAGTAAATGGACTGTAATAAATAGCATGTAATTAATTTATAAAAATTATGATAGTAGTAAAACAAGAAAAAAGATGGAGAGTTATGACAATAAATAATATTAAATAAAACCATTATTAGGCGGGATATTTTAAAATAATTGGTAATAATTATTGAGAATATGAAGTAAAGGGATGGGGCCTTGATTATTGCATTTAAAAAAAACCTCGGGTTAGAAGATTCGCAGATAAGGTATATATATAATTTGTAAAATAGGTAGAGAGGAAAGGAGGAAAGAAATGTTATAGTGTCCCTAAATGGTAGGGTAGATTTAAAATCCCTTAAAAGGGCTCGAGAGAAGTCACCTAGAAAGGTGTAGAGGCATAACCAGAAAATGATATTGTGGAAATATATTGTAGAGCATATGATGTAACATACTTGATTTTGAAATAATAAGCAGCAAGCAGATGAATCAGTGTAAAATCCTATGAACATGCATCTAGAAAAAGAGAGCAAACCTAGTTTTACACATCTAGAAAAAAGAAATAACCCTAGAGCCATACATCTAGACATAAAAAGCAACCATATGAAAGCCACATAACAAGAAAAAACAAGAGAGAAGCAGGAAATTAAAGTTACAAACCCAGGGATAGAGAGAAGCGGGGCAAGGAAATTAGATACAGACCAAATGAGCAAATAAATGATGGGGGAGGAATGAAATAAACATAAAATGAAAAAACATAAGAAAATTACATAATGAATTGGGATTTGAGTGGGCCACCAAGGGATGTTGTAGTGGCTGAAGAACTACATAATAAAGGTTATGTTAGATAGCATACCAAACAGCAAGATGAATGTTAAAGAATTGAGATTGACTAAAGAGATATATAAAAAGAGGATATTGGTTAAGTGAGGTATGATGGGTAAATAATTTAGATAGTACAAGCTGATACATATATAAAATACAATCATTAAATAACATTGAAATTTATATTTAGATGTAGACAGCAAAGTTAAGGAGATTTTGGTTAAAATAACAAGTGTAGTGTTTAGATATGCATTACCCTTAAAAAACAGAAAGAAGAATAAAATAATGTTTAGTGAAGTAAGATATTTAGTATAAGTAAACATAGCAACGAACTTAGAAATATAAAAAATAGGATCATTAAAGATGAAAGTTTTATAATAATCATATGAACATATAATGTTAATATAAACAAACGTTTTCCGAAACCAACTTAGATGAGGATTGAAAGTAGGAGGCACAGAGATGAATAGAGAGAGTAAAAACTTGCAATAATAGATTAATTCGTACGATCCCAGAATATGGGCTTGTAAAAGATTCCCAAAAAGGGCTGGATATAAGGATGATTTAAGTAAATAAAGGTTATATAGAGATGTAAATATCATAAAGAATGTGATTGAAGTCAGTAATATTATGTTTGGAGTCATCATAGAATATCCATATAAGATGTAATGCAACAAATAAAAATTTAAAAAACAGCATATTATATGCAGAAGGAAGTGAATAATCAAGTATATACATCAAGAATTAGGGTAGCAGTGTATAAGCAGTATAGTAATAATCAAAAGGGGAGTAATGAGAAATACCTTAAGAGAGAGTAGAAAGGAAGCGTGTATGAAAGAAAACCTTATGAAGAACCAGAATTGACAAATCTGTGACAATGCAAATATAAACCGAATTAATAAAATGTGAGAAGAAGTAGGAAAAAAAAGAGTAAGATTGAAAAAAACCCTAGATGATGGGATTCCATTAAGGTCCACCACTGGGTCCAAAGGGACAGCACCATCGGCCAAATCAGAAGAAAAAATCCTGAAAAACATTGGAAAAAAAGGAAAAAGGAAATGAGGAATCTGGACAAGGAAACAAAAACAGAAATAAAAGAAAAAGAATAGGTTAAGCTAAAGGGTTGAAAAAACCCTAAAATTATCCCCGAAATGGGAAACCCTAAATCAGGAAGATCCATAAAAAGGCTGAATTGGGATTTGAGTGAATCGCCCATCAAACACGACTGATTGGGTGGTGTCGCATGTTTCATGATCTGTGGAAGAGAGTTAGAACTAGCGATTAGGGTTACCACCGCCAACAACCGATGAGAGAAACAGAACGAACACCGCATGGATCTGGAAAATAAACCCAAGAGATAAGAAAAAACATAAAGAAAAGAAATAAATATACTCAAAGAAAAGAAAAAAAGGGGGAGAGGACAGTTGATAGAGAGATAAAAAGATGGCCTGAACAAGGTCCGAAAACCGAAATCTGGGTAACTCAAAGGTTGCCCAGAATTCAAAAGAAAAATCCAGAGATGGCTGGATCTGCAAAAGGAAAAAATAATGTTAAAGCGGAACGGAGAAGAACAGGAAAAACCAAAAATATCAGTAATAAAGTGGTAACCACTTATCTGGAACATCCGATCCTCCAGATCCGTAAGATACCGGAGATATGGCAGCCGTCGGGGAGATGAAGGCCAGGGTTCCAATATAGAGATAAAGAGAAACCCCGAAACAAAGGTTAAAACGCTTAAAAACCAGAGATAAAGGTAAAACCAACAAAACGATAAAGCCGGAAAAACCAGAAAGAATTGATTAACAAAATGATACTTGAAAAGGGAAAAACAGTGGAGAAATGGTATATACATACTGAGGAAAAAAAGATAAAAGGAGTTAGAGAAACAAACCGTCCTTATGAAAAGGTGGGGGGCGGGATGACTATTAGACTTCTCGTCCCGAATTCCAAGGAATAAAGCGTGGATGAAATCTCACTAGGCTTGCAAACGCGGCAGGGAGGAGGGAGTGCCGTGTGGGGGAAGGGGAGTGGTGGAGGAGAATATTCCACCGGGAAAAAAGGGAAAAAAAAGAGAACAAGCCAAAACCCATGAAAAATTCCAGAGAGAATTGAGAGCCATACCCACCCGTTACCCGTTAGAATTTTAACACCCGTTGGAATTTTAACTTAGTAAAAAGTACAGAAATTGAGGTTTTGCAATATAATTGTGTTGAAAATCTCCTAATCAATTACATGAACTCCTGAAATTTGATTAAAACTTGTTTTGCGGTCCTTTTTGTAGAGGTTTCGGACGAGGGGTCGAAATGGGCCTTTCAATGGACCCGTTGGAATTTTAACTGAGTAAAAAGTACAGAAATTGAGGTTTTGCAATATAATTGTGTTGAAAAGTTCCTAATCAATTACATGAACTCCTAAAATTTGATTAAAACATGTTTTGCGGTGATTTTTGTAGAGGTTTCGGACGAGCATGTCTAAATGGGCATTTCAATAGACCCGTTAGAATTTTAACTAAGTAAAAAGTACATAAATTGAGGTTTTGCAATATAATTGTGTTGAAAAGCTCCTAATCAATAATTTAAACTCCTAATATTTGAATAGATCATTTTTGCGGTCCTTTTTGTAGAGGTTTCGGACGAGCTGGTCTAAATGGGCCTTTCAATGACCCGTTGGAATATTAACTGCGTAAAAAGTACAGAAATTGAGGTTTTGCAATATAATTGTGTTGAAAAGCTCCTAATCAATTTATTTGAACTCCTAATATTTGAATAAAACATTTTTGCGGTCCTTTTTGTAGAGGTTTCGGACGAGCATGTCTAAATGGGCCTTTCAATGGACCCGTTGGAATTTTAACTGAGTAAAAAGTACAGAAATTGAGGTTTTGCAATATAATTGTGTTGAAAAGCTCCTAATCAATTATTTGAACTCCTAATATTTGAATAAATCATTTTTGCGGTCCTTTTTGTAGAGGTTTCGGACGAGCAGGTCTAAATGGGCCTTTCAATAGACCCGTTGGAATTTTAACTTAGTAAAAAGTACAGAAATTGAGGTTTTGCAATATAATTGTGTTGAAAATCTCCTAATCAATTACATGAACTCCTAAAATTTGATTAAAACTTGTTTTGCGGTCCTTTTTGTAGAGGTTTCGGACGAGGGGTCGAAATGGGCCTTTCAATGGACCCGTTGGAATTTTAACTGCGTAAAAAGTATAGAAATTGAGGTTTTGCAATATAATTGTGTTGAAAAGCTCCTAATCAATTTATTTTAACTCCTAATATTTGAATAAAACATTTTTGCGGTCCTTTTTGTAGAGGTTTCGGACGAGCATGTCTAAATGGGCCTTTCAATGATCCCGTTGGAACTTTAACTGAGTAAAAAGTACAGAAATTGAGGTTTTACAATATAATTGTGTTTATAAGCTCCTAATCAATTACATGAACTCCTAAAATTTGATTAAAACTTGTTTTGCGGTCCTTTTTGTAGAGGTTTCGGACGAGCGGGTCGAAATGGGCCTTTCAATGGACCCGTTGGAATTTTAAATGAGTAAAAAGTACAGAAATTGAGGTTTTGCAATATAATTGTGTTGAAAAGTTCCTAATCAATTACATGAACTCCTAAAATTTGATTAAAACTTGTTTTGCGGTCCTTTTTGTAGAGGTTTCGGACGAGCAGGTCTAAATGGGCATTTCAATAGACCTGTTAGAATTTTAACTGAGTAAAAAGTACAGAAATTGATGTTTTGCAATATAATTGTGTTGAAAAGCTCCTAATCAATAATTTAAACTCCTAATATTTGAATAAATCATTTTTGCGGTCCTTTTTGTAGAGGTTTCGGACGAGCTGGTCTAAATGGGCCTTTCAATGGACCCGTTGGAATATTAACTGAGTAAAAAGTACAGAAATTGAGGTTTTGCAATATAATTGTGTTGAAAAGCTCCTAATCAATTTATTCGAACTCCTAATATTTGAATAAAACATTTTTGCGATCATTATTGAAGATGTTTCGGACGAGCAGGTCGAAATGGGCCTTTAAATGGACCCGTTGGAATATTAACTGCGTAAAAAGTACAGAAATTGAGGTTTTGCAATATAATTGTGTTGAAAAGCTCCTAATCAATTTATTTGAACTCCTAATATTTGAATAAAACATTTTTGCGTTCCTTTTTGTAGAGGTTTCGGACGAGCATGTCTAAATGGGCCTTTCAATGAACCCGTTGGAACTTTAACTGAGTAAAAAGTACAGAAATTGATGTTTTGCAATATAATTGTGTTGAAAAGCTCCTAATCAATTACATGAACTCCTAAAATTTGATTAAAACTTGTTTTGCGGTCCTTTTTGTAGTGGTTTCGGACGAGTGGGTCGAAATAGGACTTTCAATGGACCCGTTGGAATTTTAACTGAGTAAAAAGTACAAAAATTGACGTTTTGCAATATAATTGTGTTCAAAAGCTCCTAATCAATTATTTGAACTCCTAATATTTGAATAAAACATTTTTGCGGTCCTTTTTGTAGAGGTTTCGGACGAGCAGGTCTAAATGGGCCTTTCAATGGACCGTTGGAATTTTAACTAAGTAAAAAGTACAGAAATTGAGGTTTTGCAATAAAATTGTGTTGAAGAGCTCTTGGTAAATTACATGAACTCCTAAAATTTGATTAAAACTTGTTTTGCAGTCTTTTTTGTAGAGGTTTCGGACGAGCGGGTCGAAATGGGCCTTTCAATGGACCTGTTGGAATTTTAACTGAGTAAAAAGTACAGAAATTGCGGTTTTTCAATATAATTGTGTTGAAAAGCTCCTAATCAATTACATGAATTCCTAAAATTATATTAAAACTTGTTTTGCAGTCCTTTTTGTAGAGGTTCCGGACGTGCAGGTCGAAATGGGCCTTTCAATGGACCCGTTGGAATTTTAACTGAGTAAAAAGTACAGAAATTGAGGTTTTGCAATATAATTGAGTTGAAAAGCTCCTAATCAATTACATGAACTCCTAAAAGTTGATTAAAACTTGTTTTGCAGTCCTTTTTGTAGAGGTTTCGGACGAGCGGGTTGAAATGGGCCTTTCAATGGACCCGTTGGAATTTAAACTGATTAAAAAGTACAGCAATTGAGGTTTTGCAATATAATTGTGTTGAAAAGCTCCTAATCAATTACATGAACTCCTAAAATTTGATTAAAACTTGTTTTGCGGTCCTTTTTGTAGAGGTTTCGGACGAGGGGGTTGAAATGGGCCTTTCAATGGACCCGTTGGAATTTTAACTGAGTAAAAAGTACAGAAATTGAGTTTTTGCAATATAATTGTGTTCAAAAGTTCCTTATCAATTGCATGAACTCCTAAAATTTGATTAAAACTTGTTTTGCGGTCCTTTTTGTAGAGGTTTCGGACGAGGGGGTTGAAATGGGCCTTTCAATGGACCCGTTGGAATTTTAACTGAGTAAAAAGTACAGAAATTGAGTTTTTGCAATATAATTGTGTTCAAAAGCTCCTACTCAATTATTTGAACTCCTAATATTTGATTAAAACTTGTTTTGCAGTCCTTTTTCTAGAGGTTTCGGACGAGCGGGTCGAAATGGGCCTTTCAATGGACCCGTTGGAATTTTAACCGAGTAAAAAGTACAGAAATTGAGGTTTTGCAATATAATTGTGTTGAAAAGCTTCTAATCAATTACATGTACTCCTAACATTTGATTAAAACTTTTTTTGCAGTCCTTTTTGTAGAGGTTTCGGACGAGCGGGTCAAAATAGGCCTTTCAATGGACCCGTTGGAATTTTAACTCAGTAAAAAGTACAGAAATTGCGGTTTTACAATTTAATTGTGTTGAAAAGCTTGTAATCAATTATTCGAACTCCTAATATTTGATTAAAACTTGTTTTTCGTTCCTTTTTGTAGAGGTTTCGGACGAGCAGGTCAAAATGGGCCTTTCAATGGACCCATTGGAATTTTAACTGAGTAAATAGTACAGAAATTGAAGTTTTGCAATATAATTGTGTTGAAAAGCTCCTAATCAATTTATTTGAACTCCTAATATTTGAATAAAACATTTATTCGATCCTTATTGAAGAGGTTTCGGACGAGCAGGTCGAAATGGGCCTTTCAATGGACCCGCTGGAATTTTAACTGAGTAAAAAGTACAGAAATTGAGGTTTTGCAATATAATTGTGCTCAAAAGCTCCTAATAAATTATTTGAACTCCTAATATTTGAATAAAACATTTTTGCAGTCCTTATTGAAGAGGTTTCGGACGAGCAGGTCGAAATGGGCCTTTCAATGGACCCGCTGGAATTTTAACTGGGTAAAAGTACAGAAATTGAGGTTTTGCAATATAATTGTGTTCAAAAGCTCATAATCAATTATTTGAACTCCTAATATTTGAATAAAACATTTTTGCGGTCCTTTTTGTAGAGGTTTCGGACGAGCAGGTCTAAATGGGCCTTTCAATGGACCCGTTGGAATTTTAACTGAGTAAAAAGTACAGAAATTGAGGTTTTGCAATATAATTGTGTTGAAAAGCTCCTAATCAATTACATGAACTCCTAAAATTTGATTAAAACTTGTTTTGCGGTCTTTTTTGTAGAGGTTTCGGACGAGGGGGTTGAAATGGGCCTTTCAATGGACCCGTTGGAATTTTAACTGAGTAAAAAGTACAGAAATTTAGTTTTTGCAATATAATTGTGTTCAAAAGCTCCTACTCAATTATTTGAACTCCTAATATTTGATTAAAACTTGTTTTGCAGTCCTTTTTGTAGAGGTTTCGGACGAGCGGGTCGAAATGGGCCTTTCAATGGACCCGTTGGAATTTTAACCGAGTAAAAAGTACAGAAATTGAGGTTTTGCAATATAATTGTGTTGAAAAGCTCCTAATCAATTACATGAACTCCTAAAATTTGATTAAAACTTGTTTTGCGGTCCTTTTTGCAGTGGTTTCGAACGAGCGGGTCGAAATGGGCCTTTCAATGGACCCGTTGGAATTTTAACTGAGTAAAGAGTACAGAAATTGAGGTTTTGCAATATAATTGTGTTGAAAAGCTCCTAATCAATTACATGAACTCCTAAAATTTGATTAAAACTTGTTTTGCAGTCCTTTTTGTAGAGGTTTCGGACGAGCAGGTCTAAATGGGCCATTCAATAGACCCGTTAGAATTTTAACTGAGTAAAAAGTACAGAAATTGAAGTTTTGCAATATAATTGTGTTGAAAAGCTCCTAATCAATAATTTAAACTCCTAATATTTGAATAAATCATTTTTGCGGTCCTTTTTGTAGAGGTTTCGAACGAGCTGGTCTAAATGGGTCTTTCAATTGACCCGTTGGAATTTTGACAGAGAAAAAAGTACATAAATTGAGGTTTTGCAATATAATTATGTTTAAAATATCCAAATCAATTATTTGAACTCCTAATATTTGAATAAAACATTTTTGCGGTCCTTTTTGTAGTGGTTTCGGACGAGCAGGTCTAAATGGGCCTTTCAATGGACCCGTTGGAATTTTAACTGAGTAAAAAGTACAGAAATTGAAGTTTTGCAATATAATTGTGTTGAAAAGCTCCTAATCAATTACATGAACTCCTAAAATTTGATTAAAACTTGTTTTGCAGTCCTTTTTGTAGAGGTTTCGGATGAGCGGGTTGAAATGGGCCTTTCATTGGACCCGTTGGAATTTAAACTGATTAAAAAGTACAGCAATTGAGGTTTTGCAATATAATTGTGTTGAAAAGCTCCTAATAAATTATTAGAACTCCTAATATTTGATTAAAACTTGTTTTGCGGTCCTTTTTGTAGAGGTTTCGGATTAGCAGGTCGAAATGGGCCTTTCAATGGACCCGTTGGAATTTTAACTGAGTAAAAAGTATAGAAATTGATGTTTTGCAATATAATTGTGTTCAAAAGCTCCTAATCAATTATTTGAACTCTTAATATTTGAATAAAACATTTTTGCGGTCCTTTTTGTAGAGGTTTCGGACGAGTAGGTCTAGATGGGCCTTTCAATGGACCCGTTGGAATTTTAACTGAGTAAAAAGTATAGAAATTGAGGTTTTGCAATATAATTGTGTTGAAAAGCTCCTAATCAATTATTTGAACTCCTAATATTTGAATAAAACATTTTTGCGGTCCTTTTTGATGAGGTTTCGGACGAGCTGGTCTAAATGGGCCTTTCAATGGACCCGTTGGAATTTTAACTGAGTAAAAAGTACAGAAATTGAGGTTTTGCAATATAATTGTGTTGAAAAGCTTCTAATCAATTACATGAACTCCTAAAATTTGATTAAAACTTGTTTTGCGGTCTTTTTTGTAGAGGTTTCGGACGAGGGGGTTGAAATGGGCTTTCAATGGACCCGTTGGAATTTTAACTGAGTAAAAAGTACAGAAATTGAGTTTTTGCAATATAATTGTGTTCAAAAGCTCCTACTCAATTATTTGAACTCCTAATATTTGATTAAAACTTGTTTTGCAGTCCTTTTTGTAGAGGTTTCAGACGAGCGGGTCGAAATGGGCCTTTCAATGGACCCGTTGGAATTTTAACCGAGTAAAAAGTACAGAAATTGAGGTTTTGCAATATAATTGTGTTGAAAAGCTTCTAATCAATTACATGAACTCCTAAAATTTGATTAAAACTTTTTTTTGTAGTCCTTTTTGTAGAGGTTTCGGACGAGCGGGTCAAAATAGGCCTTTCAATGGACCCGTTGGAATTTTAACTCAGTAAAAAGTAATGAAATTGCGGTTTTACATAATAATTGTGTTGAAAAGCTCGTAATAAATTATTCGAACTCCTAATATTTGATTAAAACTTGTTTTGCGTTCCTCTTTGTAGAGGTTTCGGACGAGCAGGTCAAAATGGGCCTTTCAATGGACCCGTTGGAATTTTAACTGAGTAAAAAGTACATAAATTGAAGTTTTGCAATATAATTGTGTTGAAAAGCTCCTAATCAATTGTTTGAACTCCTAATATTTAAATAAATCATTTTTGCGGTCCTTTTTGTAGAGGTTTCGGACGAGCTGGTCTAAATGGGCCTTTCAATGGACCCGTTGGAATATTAACTGAGTAAAAAGTACAGAAATTGAGGTTTTGCAATATAATTGTGTTGAAAAGCTCCTAATCAATTTAGTTGAACTCCTAATATTTGAATAAAACATTTATTCGATCCTTATTGAAGAGGTTTCAGACGAGCAGGTCGAAATGGGCCTTTCAATGGACCCGTTGGAACTTTAACTGAGTAAAAAGTACAGAAATTGAGGTTTTGCAATATAATTGTGTTGAAAAGCTCCTAATCAATTACATGAACTCCTAAAATTTGATTAAAACTTGTTTTGCGGTCCTTTTTGTAGTGGTTTCGGACGAGCGGGTCCTTTTTGTAGAGGTTTCGGACGAACGGGTCGAAATTGAGGTCCTAATCAATTACACGAACTCCTAAAATTTGATTAAAACTTGTTTTGCAGTCCTTTTTGTAGAGGTTTCGGACGAACGGGTCGAAATGGGCCTTTCAATGGACCCGTTGGAATTTTAAATGAGTAAAAAGTACAGAAATTGAGGTTTTGCAATATAATTGTGTTGAAAAGCTCCTAATCAATTGTTTGAACTCCTAATATTTGAATAAATCATTTTTGCGGTCCTTTTTGTAGAGGTTTCGGACGAGCTGGTCTAAATGGGCCTTTCAATGGACCCGTTGGAATATTAACTGAGTAAAAAGTACAGAAATTGAGGTTTTGCAATATAATTGTGTTGAAAAGCTCCTAATCAATTTAGTTGAACTCCTAATATTTGAATAAAACATTTATTCGATCCTTATTGAAGAGGTTTCAGACGAGCAGGTCGAAATGGGCCTTTCAGTGGACCTGCTGGAATTTTAACTGAGTATAAAGTACAGAAATTGAGGTTTTGCAATATAATTGTGTTCAAAAGCTCCTAATCAATTATTTGAACTCCTAATATTTGAATAAAACATTTTTGCGGTCCTTTTTGTAGAGGTTTCGGACGAGCAGGTCTAAATGGGCCTTTCAATGGACCCGTTGGAACTTTAACTGAGTAAAAAGTACAGAAATTGAGGTTTTGCAATATAATTGTGTTGAAAAGCTCCTAATCAATTACATGAACTCCTAAAATTTGATTAAAACTTGTTTTGCGGTCCTTTTTGTAGTGGTTTCGGACGAGCGGGTCGAAATGGGCCTTTCAATGGACCCGTTGGAATTTTAACTGAGTAAAAAGTACAGAAATTGAGGTTTTGCAATATAATTGTGTTGAAAAGCTCCTAATCAATTACATGAACTCCTAAAATTTGATTAAAACTTGTTTTGCAGTCCTTTTTGTAGAGGTTTCGGACGAGCAGGTCTGAATGGGCCTTTCAATAGACCCGTTAGAATTTTAACTGAGTAAAAAGTACAGAAATTGAGGTTTTGCATTATAATTGTGTTGAAAAGCTCCTAATCAATTATTTGAACTCCTAATATTTGAATAAATCATTTTTGAGGTCCTTTTTGTAGAGATTTCGGACGAGCAGGTCAAAATGGGCCTTTCAATAAACCCGTTGGAATTTTAACTTAGTAAAAAGTACAGAAATTGAGGTTTTGCAATATAATTGTGTTGAAAAGCTCCTAATAAATTACTTGAACTCCTAAACTTTGATTAAAACTTG
The DNA here is from genome assembly GCA_958450335.1 of Hibiscus tridactylites. Taxonomy (NCBI): domain Eukaryota; kingdom Viridiplantae; phylum Streptophyta; class Magnoliopsida; order Malvales; family Malvaceae; genus Hibiscus; species Hibiscus tridactylites. The sequence continues at coordinate 141,766 of CAUDLX010000220.1, forward strand.
TTTTGGAGTTCTTTTTTTAGAGGTTTCGGACGAGCGGGTCGAAATGGGCCTTTTAGTGGACCCGTTCAAATTTTAAATGAGTAAAAAGTACAGAAATTGCCGTTTTGCAATATAATTGTTTTGAAAAGATCCTAATCAATTATTTGAACGCCTAATATTTGATTAAAACTTGTTTTGCGGTCCTTTTTGTAGAGGTTTCAGACGAGCGGGTCGAAATGGGCTTTTCAATGGACCCGTTGGAATTTTAACTAAGTAAAAATTACGGAAATTGAGGTTTTGCAATATAATTGTGTTCAAAATCTCCTAATCAAATATTTGAACTCCTAATATTTGAATAAATCATTTTTGCGGTCCTTTTTGTAGAGGTTTCGGACGAGCTGGTCTAAATGGGCCTTTCAATTGACCCGTTGGAATTTTGACAGAGAAAAAAGTACAGAAATTGAGGTTTTGCAATATAATTATGTTTAAAAGCTCCTAATCAATTATTTGAACTCCTAATATTTGAATAAATCATTTTTGCGTTCCTTTTTGTAGAGGTTTCGGACGAGCAGGTCTAAATGGGCCTTTTAATGGACCCGTTGGAATTTTAACTGAGTAAAAAGTACAGAAATTGAGGTTTTGCATTATAATTGTGTTGAAAAGCTCCTAATCAATTATTTGAACTCCTAATATTTGAATAAATCATTTTTGAGGTCCTTTTTGTAGAGGTTTCGGACGAGCAGGTCGAAATGGGCCTTTCAATAAACCCGTTGGAATTTTAACTTAGTAAAAAGTACAGAAATTGAGGTTTTGCAATATAATTGTGTTGAAAATATCCTAATCAATTACATGAACTCCTAAAATTTGATTAAAACTTGTTTTGCGGTCCTTTTTGTAGAGGTTTCGGACGAGGGGTCGAAATGGGCCTTTCAATGGACCCGTTGGAATTTTAACTGAGTAAAAAGTACAGAAATTGAGGTTTTGCAATATAATTGTGTTCAAAAGTTCCTAATCAATTACATGAACTCCTAAAATTTGATTAAAACTTGTTTTGCGGTCCTTTTTGTAGAGGTTTCGGACGAGGGGTCGAAATGGGCCTTTCAATGGACCCGTTGGAATTTTAACTGAGTAAAAAGTATAGAAATTGAGGTTTTGCAATATAATTGTGTTGAAAAGTTCCTAATCAATTACATGAACTCCTAAAATTTGATTAAAACTTGTTTTGCGATCCTTTTTGTAGTGGTTTCGGACGAGTGGGTAGAAATGGGCCTTTCAATGGACCCGTTGGAATATTAACTGAGTAAAAAGTACAGAAATTGAGGTTTTGCAATATAATTGTGTTGAAAAGCTCCTAATCAATTTATTCGAACTCCTAATATTTGAATAAAACATTTTTGCGGTCCTTATTTAAGAGGTTTCGGACGAGCAGGTCGAAATGGGCCTTTCAATGGACCCGTTGGAATATTAACTGCGTAAAAAGTACAGAAATTGAGGTTTTGCAATATAATTGTGTTGAAAAGCTCCTAATCAATTTATTTGAACTCCTAATATTTGAATAAAACATTTTTGCGGTCCTTATTGAAGAGGTTTCGGACGAGCATGTCTAAATGGGCCTTTCAATGAACTCGTTGGAACTTTAACTGAGTAAAAAGTACAGAAATTGAGGTTTTGCAATATAATTGTGTTGAAAAGCTCCTAATCAATTACATGAACTCCTAAAATTTGATTAAAACTTGTTTTGCGGTCCTTTTTGTAGTGGTTTCGGACGAGTGGGTTGAAATGGGCCTTTCAATGGACCCGTTGGAATTTTAACTGAGTAAAAAGTACAGAAATTTAAGTTTTGCAATATAATTGTGTTCAAAAGCTCCTAATCAATTATTTGAACTCCTAATATTTGAATAAAACATTTTTGCGGTCCTTTTTGTAGAGGTTTCGGACGAGCAGGTCTAAATGGGCCTTTCAATGGACCCGTTGGAATTTCAACTGAGTAAAAAGTACAGAAATTGAGGTTTTGCAATATAATTATGTTGAAAATCTCCTAATCAATTACATGAACTCCTAAAATTTGATTAAAACTTGTTTTGCAGTCCTTTTTGTAGAGGTTTCGGACGAGCGGGTCGAAATGGGCCTTTCAATGGACCCGTTGGAATATTAAATGAGTAAATTGTACAGAAATTGAGGTATTGCAATATAATTGTGTTGAAAAGCTCCTAATAAATTATTTGAACTCCTAATATTTGAATAAAACATTTTTGCGGTCCTTTTTGTAGAAGTTTCGGACAAGCAGGTCTAAATGGGCCTTTCAATGGACCCGTTGGAATTTTAACTGAGTAAAAAGTACAGAAATTGAGGTTTTGCAATATAATTGTGTTGAAAAGCTCCTAATCAATTATTTGAACTCCTAATTTGAATAAATCATTTTTGCGGTCCTTTTTGTAGAGGTTTCGGACGAGCTAGTCTAAATGGGCCTTTCAATGGACCCGTTGTAATATTAATTGAGTAAAAAGTACAGAAATTGAGGTTTTGCAATATAATTGTGTTGAAAACCTCCTAATCAATTTATTTGAACTCCTAATATTTGAATAAAACATTTTTGCAGTCCTTATTGAAGAGGTTTCGGACGAGCAGGTCGAAATGGGCCTTTCAATGGACCCGCTGGAATTTTAACTGAGTAAAAAGTACAGAAATTGAGGTTTTGCAATATAATTGTGTTCAAAAGCTCCTAATCAATTATTTGAACTCCTTATATTTGAATAAAACATTTTTGCAGTCCTTTTTGTAGAGGTTTCGGACGAGCGGGTCGAAATGGGCCTTTCAATGGACCCGCTGGAATTTTAACTGAGTAAAAAGTACAGAAATTGAGGTTTTGCAATATAATTGTGTTCAAAAGCTCCTAATCAATTATTTGAACTCCTAATATTTGAATAAAACATTTTTGCGGTCCTTTTTGTAGAGGTTTCGGACGAGCGGGTCAAAATAGGCCTTTTAATGGACCCGTTGGAATTTTAACTCAGTAAAAAGTACAGAAATTGCGGTTTTACAATATAATTGTGTTGAAAAGCTCGTAATCAATTATTCGAACTCCTAATATTTGATTAAAACTTGTTTTGCGTTCCTTTTTGTAGAGGTTTCGGATGAGCAGGTCAAAATGGGCCTTTCAATGGACCCGTTGGAATTTTAACTGAGTAAAAAGTACAGAAATTGAGGTTTTGCAATATAAATGTGTTGAAAAGGTCCTAATCAATTACACGAACTCCTAAAATTTGATTAAAACTTGTTTTGCAGTCCTTTTTGTAGAGGTTTCGGACGAGCGGGTCGAAATGGGCCTTTCAATGGACCCGTTGGAATTTTAAATGAGTAAAAACTACAGAAATTGAGGTTTTGCAATATAATTGTGTTGAAAAGCTCCTAATCAATTGTTTGAACTCCTAATATTTGATTAAAACTTGTTTTGCAGTCCTTTTTGTAGAAGTTTCGGACAAACAGGTCTAAATGGGCCTTTCAATGGACCCGTTGGAATATTAACTGAGTAAAAAGTACAGAAATTGAGGTTTTGCAATATAATTGTGTTGAAAAGGTCCTAATCAATTTATTCGAACTCCTAATATTTGAATAAAACATTTTTGCGGTCCTTATTGAAGAGGTTTCAGACGAGCAGGTCGAAATGGGCCTTTCAATGGACCCGTTGGAATATTAACTGCGTAAAAAGTACAGAAATTGAGGTTTTGCAATATAATTGTGTTGAAAAGCTCCTAATCAATTTATTTAAACTCCTAATATTTGAATAAAACATTTTTGCGGTCCTTTTTGTAGAGGTTTCGGACGAGCATTTCTAAATGGGCCTTTCAATGAACCCGTTGGAACTTTAACTGAGTAAAAAGAACAGAAATTGAGTTTTTGCAATATAATTGTGTTGAAAAGCTCCTAATCAATTACATGAACTCCTAAAATTTGATTAAAACTTGTTTTGCGATCCTTTTTGTAGTGGTTTCGGACGAGTGGGTAGAAATGGGCCTTTCAATGGACCCGTTGGAATTTTAACTGAGTAAAAAGTACAGAAATTGAGGTTTTGCAATATAATTGTCTTCAAAAGCTCCTAATCAATTATTTGAACTCCTAATATTTGAATAAAACATTTTTGCGGTTTTTTTTGTAGAGGTTTCGGACGAGCAGGTCTAAATGGGCCTTTCAATGGACCGTTGGAATTTTAACTGAGTAAAAAGTACATAAATTGAGGTTTTGCAATATAATTGTGTTGAAAAGCTCCTAATCAATTTATTTGAACTCCTAATATTTGAATAAAACATTTTTGCGGTTTTTTTTGTAGAGGTTTCGGACGAGCAGGTCTAAATGGGCCTTTCAATGGACCGTTGGAATTTAAACTGAGTAAAAAGTACAGAAATTGAGGTTTTGCAATATAATTGTGTTGAAAAGCTCCTAATCAATTTATTCGAACTCCTAATATTTGAATAAAACATTTTTGTGGTTTTTTTTGTAGATGTTTCGGACGAGCAGGTCTAAATGGGCCTTTCAATGGACCGTTGGAATTTTAACTGAGTAAAAAGTACAGAAATTGAGGTTTTGCAATATAATTGTGTTGAAAAGCTCCTAATCAATTTATTCGAACTCCTAATATTTGAACTCCTAAAATTTGATTAAAACTTGTTTTGCAGTCCTTTTTGTAGAGGTTTCGGACAAGCAGGTCTAAATGGGCCTTTCAATAGACCCGTTAGAATTTTAACTGAGTAAAAAGTACAGAAATTGAGGTTTTGCAATATAATTGTGTTGAAAATCTCCTAATCAATTACATGAACTCCTAAAATTTGATTAAAACTTGTTTTGCGGTCCTTTTTGTAGAGGTTTCGGACGAGCGGGTCGAAATGGGCCTTTCAATGGACCCGTTGGAATTTTAAATGAGTAAAAAGTACAGAAATTGAGGTTTTTCAATATAATTGTGTTGAAAAGCTCCTAATCAATTACATGAACTCCTAAAATTTGATTAAAACTTGTTTTGCAGTCCTTTTTGTAGAGGTTTCGGACGAGCAGGTCCAAATGGGCCTTTCAATAGACCCGTTAGAATTTTAACTGAGTAAAAAGTACAGAAATTGAGGTTTTGCAATATAATTGTGTTGAAAAGCTCCTAATCAATTACGCGAACTCCTAAAATTATATTAAAACTTGTTTTGCAGTCCTTTTTGTAGAGGTTCCGGATGAGCAGGTCGAAATGGGCCTTTCAATGGACCCGTTGGAATTTTAACCGAGTAAAAAGTACAGAAATTGAGGTTTTGCAATATAATTGAGTTGAAAAGCTCCTAATCAATTACATGAACTCCTATAATTTGATTAAAACTTGTTTTGCAGTCCTTTTTGTAGAGGTTTCGGACGAGCGGGTCGAAATGGGCTTTCAATGGACCCGTTGGAATTTTAAATGAGTAAAAAGTACAGAAATTGCGGTTTTGAAACATAATTGTGTTGAAAAGCTCCTAATAAATTATTCGAACTCCTAATATTTGATTAAAACTTGTTTTGCGGTCCTTTTTGTAGAGGTTTCGGACGAGCGGGTCGAAATGGGCCTTTCAATGGACCCGCTGGAATTTTAACTGAGTAAAAAGTACAGAAATTGAGGTTTTGCAATATAATTGTGTTGAAAAGCTCCTAATCAATTACATGAACTCCTAAAATTTGATTAAAACTTGTTTTGCAGTCCTTTTTGTAGAGGTTTCGGACGAGCAGGTCTGAATGGGCCTTTCAATAGACCCGTTAGAATTTTAACTGAGTAAAAAGTACAGAAATTGAGGTTTTGCATTATAATTGTGTTGAAAAGCTCCTAATCAATTATTTGAACTCCTAATATTTGAATAAATCATTTTTGAGGTCCTTTTTGTAGAGGTTTCGGACGAGCAGGTCGAAATGGGCCTTTCAATAAACCCGTTGGAATTTTAACTTAGTAAAAAGTACAGAAATTGAGGTTTTGCAATATAATTGTGTTGAAAAGCTCCTAATAAATTACTTGAACTCCTAAACTTTGATTAAAACTTGTTTTGGAGTTCTTTTTTTAGAGGTTTCGGACGAGCGGGTCGAAATGGGCCTTTTAGTGGACCCGTTCAAATTTTAAATGAGTAAAAAGTACAGAAATTGCCGTTTTGCAATATAATTGTTTTGAAAAGATCCTAATCAATTATTTGAACGCCTAATATTTGATTAAAACTTGTTTTGCGGTCCTTTTTGTAGAGGTTTCAGACGAGCGGGTCGAAATGGGCTTTTCAATGGACCCGTTGGAATTTTAACTAAGTAAAAATTACGGAAATTGAGGTTTTGCAATATAATTGTGTTCAAAATCTCCTAATCAAATATTTGAACTCCTAATATTTGAATAAATCATTTTTGCGGTCCTTTTTGTAGAGGTTTCGGACGAGCTGGTCTAAATGGGCCTTTCAATTGACCCGTTGGAATTTTGACAGAGAAAAAAGTACAGAAATTGAGGTTTTGCAATATAATTATGTTTAAAAGCTCCTAATCAATTATTTGAACTCCTAATATTTGAATAAATCATTTTTGCGTTCCTTTTTGTAGAGGTTTCGGACGAGCAGGTCTAAATGGGCCTTTTAATGGACCCGTTGGAATTTTAACTGAGTAAAAAGTACAGAAATTGAGGTTTTGCATTATAATTGTGTTGAAAAGCTCCTAATCAATTATTTGAACTCCTAATATTTGAATAAATCATTTTTGAGGTCCTTTTTGTAGAGGTTTCGGACGAGCAGGTCGAAATGGGCCTTTCAATAAACCCGTTGGAATTTTAACTTAGTAAAAAGTACAGAAATTGAGGTTTTGCAATATAATTGTGTTGAAAATATCCTAATCAATTACATGAACTCCTAAAATTTGATTAAAACTTGTTTTGCGGTCCTTTTTGTAGAGGTTTCGGACGAGGGGTCGAAATGGGCCTTTCAATGGACCCGTTGGAATTTTAACTGAGTAAAAAGTACAGAAATTGAGGTTTTGCAATATAATTGTGTTCAAAAGTTCCTAATCAATTACATGAACTCCTAAAATTTGATTAAAACTTGTTTTGCGGTCCTTTTTGTAGAGGTTTCGGATGAGGGGTCGAAATGGGCCTTTCAATGGACCCGTTGGAATTTTAACTGAGTAAAAAGTACAGAAATTGAGGTTTTGCAATATAATTGTGTTTAAAAGTTCCTAATCAATTACATGAACTCCTAAAATTTGATTAAAACTTGTTTTGCGATCCTTTTTGTAGTGGTTTCGGACGAGTGGGTAGAAATGGGCCTTTCAATGGACCCGTTGGAATATTAACTGAGTAAAAAGTACAGAAATTGAGGTTTTGCAATATAATTGTGTTGAAAAGCTCCTAATCAATTTATTCGAACTCCTAATATTTGAATAAAACATTTTTGCGGTCCTTATTTAAGAGGTTTCGGACGAGCAGGTCGAAATGGGCCTTTCAATGGACCCGTTGGAATATTAACTGCGTAAAAAGTACAGAAATTGAGGTTTTGCAATATAATTGTGTTGAAAAGCTCCTAATCAATTTATTTGAACTCCTAATATTTGAATAAAACATTTTTGCGGTCCTTATTGAAGAGGTTTCGGACGAGCATGTCTAAATGGGCCTTTCAATGAACTCGTTGGAACTTTAACTGAGTAAAAAGTACAGAAATTGAGGTTTTGCAATATAATTGTGTTGAAAAGCTCCTAATCAATTACATGAACTCCTAAAATTTGATTAAAACTTGTTTTGCGGTCCTTTTTGTAGTGGTTTCGGACGAGTGGGTTGAAATGGGCCTTTCAATGGACCCGTTGGAATTTTAACTGAGTAAAAAGTACAGAAATTTAAGTTTTGCAATATAATTGTGTTCAAAAGCTCCTAATCAATTATTTGAACTCCTAATATTTGAATAAAACATTTTTGCGGTCCTTTTTGTAGAGGTTTCGGACGAGCAGGTCTAAATGGGCCTTTCAATGGACCCGTTGGAATTTCAACTGAGTAAAAAGTACAGAAATTGAGGTTTTGCAATATAATTATGTTGAAAATCTCCTAATCAATTACATGAACTCCTAAAATTTGATTAAAACTTGTTTTGCAGTCCTTTTTGTAGAGGTTTCGGACGAGCGGGTCGAAATGGGCCTTTCAATGGACCCGTTGGAATATTAAATGAGTAAATTGTACAGAAATTGAGGTATTGCAATATAATTGTGTTGAAAAGCTCCTAATAAATTATTTGAACTCCTAATATTTGAATAAAACATTTTTGCGGTCCTTTTTGTAGAAGTTTCGGACAAGCAGGTCTAAATGGGCCTTTCAATGGACCCGTTGGAATTTTAACTGAGTAAAAAGTACAGAAATTGAGGTTTTGCAATATAATTGTGTTGAAAAGCTCCTAATCAATTATTTGAACTCCTAATTTGAATAAATCATTTTTGCGGTCCTTTTTGTAGAGGTTTCGGACGAGCTAGTCTAAATGGGCCTTTCAATGGACCCGTTGTAATATTAATTGAGTAAAAAGTACAGAAATTGAGGTTTTGCAATATAATTGTGTTGAAAACCTCCTAATCAATTTATTTGAACTCCTAATATTTGAATAAAACATTTTTGCAGTCCTTATTGAAGAGGTTTCGGACGAGCAGGTCGAAATGGGCCTTTCAATGGACCCGCTGGAATTTTAACTGAGTAAAAAGTACAGAAATTGAGGTTTTGCAATATAATTGTGTTCAAAAGCTCCTAATCAATTATTTGAACTCCTTATATTTGAATAAAACATTTTTGCAGTCCTTTTTGTAGAGGTTTCGGACGAGCGGGTCGAAATGGGCCTTTCAATGGACCCGCTGGAATTTTAACTAAGTAAAAAGTACAGAAATTGAGGTTTTGCAATATAATTGTGTTCAAAAGCTCCTAATCAATTATTTGAACTCCTAATATTTGAATAAAACATTTTTGCGGTCCTTTTTGTAGAGGTTTCGGACGAGCGGGTCAAAATAGGCCTTTTAATGGACCCGTTGGAATTTTAACTCAGTAAAAAGTACAGAAATTGCGGTTTTACAATATAATTGTGTTGAAAAGCTCGTAATCAATTATTCGAACTCCTAATATTTGATTAAAACTTGTTTTGCGTTCCTTTTTGTAGAGGTTTCGGAATGAGCAGGTCAAAATGGGCCTTTCAATGGACCCGTTGGAATTTTAACTGAGTAAAAAGTACAGAAATTGAGGTTTTGCAATATAAATGTGTTGAAAAGGTCCTAATCAATTACACGAACTCCTAAAATTTGATTAAAACTTGTTTTGCAGTCCTTTTTGTAGAGGTTTCGGACGAGCGGGTCGAAATGGGCCTTTCAATGGACCCGTTGGAATTTTAAATGAGTAAAAACTACAGAAATTGAGGTTTTGCAATATAATTGTGTTGAAAAGCTCCTAATCAATTGTTTGAACTCCTAATATTTGATTAAAACTTGTTTTGCAGTCCTTTTTGTAGAAGTTTCGGACAAACAGGTCTAAATGGGCCTTTCAATGGACCCGTTGGAATATTAACTGAGTAAAAAGTACAGAAATTGAGGTTTTGCAATATAATTGTGTTGAAAAGCTCCTAATCAATTTATTCGAACTCCTAATATTTGAATAAAACATTTTTGCGGTCCTTATTGAAGAGGTTTCAGACGAGCAGGTCGAAATGGGCCTTTCAATGGACCCGTTGGAATATTAACTGCGTAAAAAGTACAGAAATTGAGGTTTTGCAATATAATTGTGTTGAAAAGCTCCTAATCAATTTATTTAAACTCCTAATATTTGAATAAAACATTTTTGCGGTCCTTTTTGTAGAGGTTTCGGACGAGCATTTCTAAATGGGCCTTTCAATGAACCCGTTGGAACTTTAACTGAGTAAAAAGAACAGAAATTGAGTTTTTGCAATATAATTGTGTTGAAAAGCTCCTAATCAATTACATGAACTCCTAAAATTTGATTAAAACTTGTTTTGCGATCCTTTTTGTAGTGGTTTCGGACGAGTGGGTAGAAATGGGCCTTTCAATGGACCCGTTGGAATTTTAACTGAGTAAAAAGTACAGAAATTGAGGTTTTGCAATATAATTGTCTTCAAAAGCTCCTAATCAATTATTTGAACTCCTAATATTTGAATAAAACATTTTTGCGGTTTTTTTTGTAGAGGTTTCGGACGAGCAGGTCTAAATGGGCCTTTCAATGGACCGTTGGAATTTTAACTGAGTAAAAAGTACATAAATTGAGGTTTTGCAATATAATTGTGTTGAAAAGCTCCTAATCAATTTATTTGAACTCCTAATATTTGAATAAAACATTTTTGCGGTTTTTTTTTGTAGAGGTTTCGGACGAGCAGGTCTAAATGGGCCTTTCAATGGACCGTTGGAATTTAAACTGAGTAAAAAGTACAGAAATTGAGGTTTTGCAATATAATTGTGTTGAAAAGCTCCTAATCAATTTATTCGAACTCCTAATATTTGAATAAAACATTTTTGCGGTTTTTTTTTGTAGATGTTTCGGACGAGCAGGTCTAAATGGGCCTTTCAATGGACCGTTGGAATTTTAACTAAGTAAAAAGTACAGAAATTGAGGTTTTGCAATATAATTGTGTTGAAAAGCTCCTAATCAATTTATTCGAACTCCTAATATTTGAACTCCTAAAATTTGATTAAAACTTGTTTTGCAGTCCTTTTTGTAGAGGTTTCGGACAAGCAGGTCTAAATGGGCCTTTCAATAGACCCGTTAGAAATTTAACTGAGTAAAAAGTACAGAAATTGAGGTTTTGCAATATAATTGTGTTGAAAATCTCCTAATCAATTACATGAACTCCTAAAATTTGATTAAAACTTGTTTTGCGGTCCTTTTTGTAGAGGTTTCGGACGAGCGGGTCGAAATGGGCCTTTCAATGGACCCGTTGGAATTTTAAATGAGTAAAAAGTACAGAAATTGAGGTTTTTCAATATAATTGTGTTGAAAAGCTCCTAATCAATTACATGAACTCCTAAAATTTGATTAAAACTTGTTTTGCAGTCCTTTTTGTAGAGGTTTCGGACGAGCAGGTCCAAATGGGCCTTTCAATAGACCCGTTAGAATTTTAACTGAGTAAAAAGTACAGAAATTGAGGTTTTGCAATATAATTGTGTTGAAAAGCTCCTAATCAATTACGCGAACTCCTAAAATTATATTAAAACTTGTTTTGCAGTCCTTTTTGTAGAGGTTCCGGACGAGCAGGTCGAAATGGGCCTTTCAATGGACCCGTTGGAATTTTAACCGAGTAAAAAGTACAGAAATTGAGGTTTTGCAATATAATTGAGTTGAAAAGCTCCTAATCAATTACATGAACTCCTATAATTTGATTAAAACTTGTTTTGCAGTCCTTTTTGTAGAGGTTTCGGACGAGCGGGTCGAAATGGGCTTTCAATGGACCCGTTGGAATTTTAAATGAGTAAAAAGTACAGAAATTGCGGTTTTGAAACATAATTGTGTTGAAAAGCTCCTAATAAATTATTCGAACTCCTAATATTTGATTAAAACTTGTTTTGCGGTCCTTTTTGTAGAGGTTTCGGACGAGCGGGTCGAAATGGGCCTTTCAATGGACCCGCTGGAATTTTAACTGAGTAAAAAGTACAGAAATTGAGGTTTTGCAATATAATTGTGTTCACAAGCTCCTAATCAATTATTTGAACTCCTAATATTTGAATAAAACATTTTTGCGGTCCTTTTTGTAGAGGTTTCGGACAAGCATGTCTAAATGGGCCTTTCAATGGACCCGTTGGAATTTTCACTGAGTAAAAAGTATAGAAATTGAGGTTTTGCAATATAATTATGTTGAAAAGCTCCTAATCAATTACATGAACTCCTAAAATTTGATTAAAACTTGTTTTGCAGTCCTTTTTGTAGAGGTTTCGGACGAGCGGGTTGAAATGGGCCTTTTCAATGGACCCGTTGGAATTTAAACTGAGTAAAAAGTACAGAAATTGAGGTTTTGCAATATAATTGTGTTGAAAAGCTCCTAATCAATTATTTGAACTCCTAATATTTGATTAAAACTTGTTTTGCAGTCCTTTTTGTAGAGGTTTCGGACGAGCGGGTCGAAATGGGCCTTTCAATGGACCCGTTGGAATTTTAACCGAGTAAAAAGTACAGAAATTGAGGTTTTGCAATATAATTGTGTTGAAAAGCTTCTAATCAATTACATGAACTCCTAAAATTTGATTAAAACATTTTTTGCAGTCATTTTTGTAGAGGTTTCGGACGAGCGGGTCAAAATAGGCCTTTCAATGGATCCGTTGGAATTTTAACTGAGTAAAAAGTACAGATATTGCGGTTTTACAATATAATTGTGTTGAAAAGCTCCTTATCAATTATTTGAACTCCTAATATTTGAATAAAACATTTTTACGGTCCTTTTTGTAGAGGTTTCGGACGAGCAGGTAAAAATGTGCATTTCAATGGACCCGTTGGAATTTTAACTGAGTAAAAAGTACAGAAATTGAGGTTTTGCAATATAAATGTGTTGAAAAGGTCCTAATCAATTAGACGAACTCCTAATATTTGAATAAATCATTTTTGCGGTCCTTTTTGTAGAGGTTTCGAACGAGCTGGTCTAATTGGGTCTTTCAATTGACCCGTTGGAATTTTGACAGAGAAAAAAGTACATAAATTGAGGTTTTGCAATATAATTATGTTTAAAATATCCAAATCAATTATTTGAACTCCTAATATTTGAATAAAACATTTTTGCGGTCCTTTTTGTAGAGGTTTCGGACGAGCAGGTCTAAATGGGCCTTTAAATGGACCCGTTGGAATTTTAACTGAGTAAAAAGTACAGAAATTGAGGTTTTGCAATATAATTGTGTTGAAAAGCTCCTAATCAATTATTTGAACTCCTAAAATTTGAATAAATCATTTTTGCGGTCCTTTTTGTAGAGGTTTCGGACGAGCAGGTCTAAATGGGCCTTTCAATAGACCCGTTGGAATTTTAACTTAGTAAAAAGTACAGAAATTGAGGTTTTGCAATATAATTGTGTTGAAAATCTCCTAATCAATTACATGAACTCCTAAAATTTGATTAAAACTTGTTTTGCGGTCCTTTTTGTAGAGGTTTCGGACGAGGGGTCGAAATGGGCCTTTCAATGGACCCGTTGGAATTTTAACTGAGTAGAAAGTACAGAAATTGAGGTTTTGCAATATAATTGTGTTGAAAAGTTCCTAATCAATTACATGAACTCCTAAAATTTGATTAAAACTTGTTTTGCGGTCCTTTTTGTAGAGGTTTCGGACGAGCAGGTCTAAATGGGCATTTCAATAGACCCGTTAGAATTTTAACTGAGTAAAAAGTATAGAAATTGAGGTTTTGCAATATAATTGTGTTGAAAAGCTCCTAATCAATAATTTAAACTCCTAATATTTGAATAAATCATTTTTGCGGTCCTTTTTGTAGAGGTTTCGGACGAGCTGGTCTAAATGGGCCTTTCAATGGACCCGTTGGAATATTAACTGAGTAAAAAGTACAGAAATTGAGGTTTTGCAATATAATTGTGTTGAAAAGCTCCTAATCAATTTATTCGAACTCCTAATATTTGAATAAAACATTTTTGCGGTCCTTATTGAAGAGGTTTCAGACGAGCATGTCGAAATGGGCCTTTCAATGGACCCGTTGGAATATTAACTGCGTAAAAAGTACAGAAATTGAGGTTTTGCAATATAATTGTGTTGAAAAGCTCCTAATCAATTTATTTGAACTCCTAATATTTGAATAAAACATTTTTGCGGTCCTTTTTGTAGAGGTTTCGGACGAGCATTTCTAAATGGGCCTTTCAATGAACCCGTTGGAACTTTAACTGAGTAAAAAGAACAGAAATTGAGTTTTTGCAATATAATTGTGTTGAAAAGCTCCTAATCAATTACATGAACTCCTAAAATTTGATTAAAACTTGTTTTGCGATCCTTTTTGTAGTGGTTTCGGACGAGTGGGTCGAAATGGGCCTTTCAATGGACCCGTTGGAATTTTAACTGAGTAAAAAGTACAGAAATTGAGGTTTTGCAATATAATTGTGTTCAAAAGCTCCTAATCAATTATTTGAACTCCTAATATTTGTGTTCAAAATGAGTAAAAAGTACAGAAATTGCGGTTTTAAAGTATAATTGTGTTGAAAAGCTCCTAATAAATTATTAGAACTCCTAAAATTTGATTAAAACTTGTTTTGCAGTCCTTTTTGTAGAGGTTTCAGACGAGCGGGTCGAAATGGTCCTTTCAATAGACCTGTCTAAATTTTAACTGAGTAAAAAGTACAGAAATTGCGGTTTTGCAATATAATTGTGTTGAAAATCTCCTAATCAATCACATGAATTCCTAAAATTAGATTAAAACTTGTTTTGCGGTCCTTTTTGTAGAGGTTTCGGACGAGCAGGTCAAAATGGGCCTTTCAATGGACCCGTTGGAATTTTAACTGAGTAAAAAGTACAGAAATTGAGGTTCTGCAATATAATTGTGTTGAAAAGCTCCTAATCAATTACACGAACTCCTAAAATTATATTAAAACTTGTTTTGCAGTCCTTTTTGTAGAGGTTCCGGACGAGCAGGTCGAAATGGGCCTTTCAATGGACCCGTTGGAATTTTAACCGAGTAAAAAGTACAGAAATTGAGGTTTTGCAATATAATTGAGTTGAAAAGCTCCTAATCAATTACATGAACTCCTAAAATTTGATTAAAACTTGTTTTGCAGTCCTTTTTGTAGAGGTTTCGGACGAGCGGGTCGAAATGGGCTTTCAATGGACCCGTTGGAATTTTAAATGAGTAAAAAGTACAGAAATTGCGGTTTTGAAATATAATTGTGTTGAAAAGCTCCTAATAAATTATTCGAACTCCTAATATTTGATTAAAACTTGTTTTGCGGTCCTTTTTGTAGAGGTTTCGGACGAGCGGGTCGAAATGGGCCTTTCAATGGACCCGCTGGAATTTTAACTGAGTAAAAAGTACAGAAATTGAGGTTTTGCAATATAATTGTGTTCAAAAGCTCCTAATCAATTATTTGAACTCCTAATATTTGAATAAAACATTTTTGCGGTCCTTTTTGTAGAGGTTTCGTACGAGCATGTCTAAATGGGGCCTTTCAATGGACCCGTTGGAATTTTCACTGAGTAAAAAGTATAGAAATTGAGGTTTTGCAATATAATTATGTTGAAAAGCTCCTAATCAATTACATGAACTCCTAAAATTTGATTAAAACTTGTTTTGCAGTCCTTTTTGTAGAGGTTTCGGACGAGCGGGTTGAAATGGGCCTTTTCAATGGACCCGTTGGAATTTAAACTGAGTAAAAAGTACAGAAATTGAGGTTTTGCAATATAATTGTGTTGAAAAGCTCCTAATCAATTATTTGACTCCTGATATTGATTAAAACTTGTTTTGCAGTCCTTTTTGTAGAGGGTTTCGGAACGAGCGGGGTCGAAATGGGACTTTCAATGGACCCGTTGGAATTTTAACCGATTAAAAGTACAGAATTGAGGTTTTGCAATATAATTGTGTTGAAAGCTTCTAATCAATTACATGAACTCCTAAAATTTGATTAAAACTTTTTTTGCAGTCCTTTTTGTAGAGGTTTCGGACGAGCGGGTCAAAATAGGCCTTTCAATGGATCCGTTGGAATTTTAAATCAGTAAAAAGTACAGATATTGCGGTTTTTACAATATATTGTGTTGAAAAGCTCGTAATAAATTATTCGAACTCCTAATATTTGATTAAAACTTGTTGTGCGTTCCTTTTTGTAGAGGTTTCGGAAGAGCAGGTCAAAATGGGCCTTTCAATGGACCCGTTGGAATTTTAACTGAGTAAAAAGTACAGAAATTGAAGTTTTGCAATATAATTGTGTTGAAAAGCTCCTAATCAATTATTTGAACTCCTAATATTTGAATAAAACATTTTTACGGTCCTTTTTGTAGAGGTTTCGTACGAGCAGGTCAAAATGGGCATTTCAATGGACCCGTTGGAATTTTAACTGAGTAAAAAGTACAGAAATTGAGGTTTTGCAATATAAATGTGTTGAAAAGGTCCTAATCAATTAGACGAACTCCTAATATTTGAATAAAACTTGTTTTGCAGTCCTTTTTGTAGAGGTTTCGGACGAGCGGGTCGAAATGGGCCTTTCAATGGACCCGTTGGAATTTTAAATGAGTAAAAAGTACATAAATTGAGGTTTTGCAATATAATTGTGTTGAAAAGCTCCTAATCAATTTTTTGAACTCCTAATATTTGAATAAATCATTTTGCGGTCCTTTTTGTAGAGGTTTCGGACGAGCTGGTCTAAATGGGCCTTTCAATGGACCCGTTGGAATATTAACTGAGTAAAAAGTACAGAAATTGAGGTTTTGCAATATAATTGTGTTTAAAAGCTCCATATCAATTTATTTGAACTCCTAATATTTGAATAAAACTTTTT
>CAUDLX010000222.1:0-2500 GCA_958450335.1 Hibiscus tridactylites
GCCTAGGACCTCCCGATGGTGTGCGGGGATTCCGCACCCTAGTGTCGGCATCCTCCCGATGGTGTGCGAGGCTCCCGCACCCAAGGGCCTAGGACCTCCCGATGGTGTGCGAGGCTCCCGCACCCAAGGGCCTGGTCACCCGATGGTGTGCGAGGCTCCCGCACCCAAGGGCCTAGGACCTCCCGATGGTGTGCGGGGATTCCGCACCATAGTGTCGGCATCCTCCCGATGGTGTGCGAGGCTCCCGCACCCAAGGGCCTGGTCACCCGATGGTGTGCGTGGCTCCCGCACCCAAGGGTCTAGGACCTCCCGATGGTGTGCGAGGCTCCTGCACCCAAGGGCCTAGGACCTCCCGATGGTGTGCGGGGCTCCCGCACCATAGTGTCGGCATCCTCCCGATGGTGTGCGAGGCTCCAGCACCCAAGGGCCTGGTCACCCGATGGTGTGCGAGGCTCCCGCACCCAAGGGCCTAGGACCTCCCGATGGTGTGCGAGGCTCCCGCACCCAAGGGCCTAGGACCTCCCGATGGTGTGCGAGGCTCCTGCACCCAAGGGCCTACGACCTCCCGATGGTGTGCGAGGCTCCTGCACCCAAGGGCCTAGGACCTCCCGATGGTGTGCGGGGATTCCGCACCCTAGTGTCGGCATCCTCCCGATGGTGTGCGAGGCTCCCGCACCCAAGGGCCTGGTCACCCGATGGTGTGCGAGGCTCCCGCGCCCAAGGGCCTAGGACCTCCCGATGATGTGCGAGGCTCCAGCACCCAAGGGCCTGGTCACCCGATGGTGTGCGAGGCTCCTGCACCCAAGGGCCTAGGACCGCCCGATGGTGTGCGAGGCTCCTGCACCCAAGGGCCTACGACCTCCCGATGGTGTGCGAGGCTCCTGCACCCAAGGGCCTAGGACCTCCCGATGGTGTGCGGGGATTCCGCACCCTAGTGTCGGCATCCTCCCGATGGTGTGCGAGGCTCCCGCACCCAAGGGCCTGGTTCACCCGGATGGTGTGCGAGGCTCCCACACCCTGGAGCGTTCATCCCACCGATGGGGTGCTTGGCTGCCGCACTCTAAGGGCCCCGTGGGTGCCATGTCTGAAATGGGGACACCTTCTCTAAGCACCTTGATGGTGCCCACCCAAGGGCCTTGGACCTCCCAATGGTGTGCGGGGCTTCCGCACCGTAGGGCCTTCGACCGCCCGATGTTGTTCGAGCCTCCCTACACTTGGGAGTGCTATTTTACGAAGGGGCAACTCGGGGAATTGTTCCCGTAACCAAGCCGTCATTCTTTTATCTTCACCCATGTTTTCCAAATTGTGAGGCAATCGGGAGGGACGATCGCGATTTTTGGCCTAAAGGCCACCCACCGTGGAAGCTTTCCGGCCGACCGAGACATTAGTTATATCGAATTTTCCCCATGGAGGGAGAGGGGAGGGGAGGGACGGAGTGGGGGAGGGTCGTTTTGCCTTCTTTTAGCCTCATGTTGCCTTCTTTTAGCCTCGCCGGAAAGTTCGCCGGAGACTCGCCGGAGCACCGCCGGGAACCTTGCCGGCGGTGGAGGGGGATCTCCGGTCATGGGGCTAGGCCGTGGGGCGGGCCCCACCATATGCCGCTTCAAACCCCTGGGTGCCTCGAGGATGCCCAGCAACGCTCCCCCCCTATAGAGCTAAAAAAACTTTCCCACTATGCTCCCAGTAGACATTGATATGTCTGAAATGGGGACACGACCGAGGAGTCCCGATGGTGTGCGGGGCTCCCGCCCGATGGTGTGCGGGGCTGCCGCCCGATGGTGTGCGGGGCTCCCACCCGATGGTGTGCGTAGCTCCCGCCCGATGGTGTGCGGGGCTCCCGCCCGATGGTGTGCGGGGCTCCCACCCGATGGTGTGCGGGCCTCCCGCACCCTAGTGCCCGCATCTTCCCGATGGTGACCGAGGCTCCCCCACCCAAGGGCCTGGTTCACCCCGATGGTGTGCGAGGCTTCAGCACCCTTGTGCCGACATCCTCCCGATGGTGACCGAGGCTCCCGCACCCAAGGGCCTGGTTCACCCCGATGGTGTGCGAGGCTTCCGCACCCTTGTGCCGGCATCCTCCCGATGGTGACCGAGGCTCCCCCACCCAAGGGCCTGGTTCACCCCGATGGTGTGCGAGGCTTCCGCACCCTTGTGCCCGCATCCTCCCGATGGTGACCGAGGCTCCCGCACCCAAGGGCCTGGTTCACCCGATGGTGTCCGAGGCTTCCCCACCGTAGTGCCGGCATCCTCCCGATGGTGACCGAGGCTCCCGCACCCAAGGGCCTGGTTCACCCGATGGTGTCCGAGGCTTCCCCACCGTAGTGCCGGCATCCTCCCGATGGTGACCGAGGCTCCCGCACCCAAGGGCCCGGTTCACCCGATGGTGTCCGAGGCTCCCGCACACTAGTGCCCGCATCTTCCCGATGGTGACCGAGGCTCCCGCACCGTAGTGCTGGCATCCTCCCGATGGTGACCGAGGCTCCCGCACCCAAGGTGCCTG
>CAUDLX010000223.1:30000-32500 GCA_958450335.1 Hibiscus tridactylites
GGAGGATGCCGGCACTACGGTGGGGAAGCCTCGGACACCATCGGGTGAACCAGGCCCTTGGGTGCGGGAGCCTCGGTCACCATCGGGAGGATGCGGGCACAAGGGTGCGGAAGCCTCGCACACCATCGGGGTGAACCAGGCCCTTGGGTGGGGGAGCCTCGGTCACCATCGGGAGGATGCCGGCACAAGGGTGCGGAAGCCTCGCACACCATCGGGGTGAACCAGGCCCTTGGGTGCGGGAGCCTCGGTCACCATCGGGAGGATGTCGGCACAAGGGTGCTGAAGCCTCGCACACCATCGGGGTGAACCAGGCCCTTGGGTGGGGGAGCCTCGGTCACCATCGGGAAGATGCGGGCACTAGGGTGCGGGAGGCCCGCACACCATCGGGTGGGAGCCCCGCACACCATCGGGCGGGAGCCCCGCACACCATCGGGCGGGAGCTACGCACACCATCGGGTGGGAGCCCCGCACACCATCGGGCGGCAGCCCCGCACACCATCGGGCGGGAGCCCCGCACACCATCGGGACTCCTCGGTCGTGTCCCCATTTCAGACATATCAATGTCTACTGGGAGCATAGTGGGAAAGTTTTTTTAGCTCTATAGGGGGGGAGCGTTGCTGGGCATCCTCGAGGCACCCAGGGGTTTGAAGCGGCATATGGTGGGGCCCGCCCCACGGCCTAGCCCCATGACCGGAGATCCCCCTCCACCGCCGGCAAGGTTCCCGGCGGTGCTCCGGCGAGTCTCCGGCGAACTTTCCGGCGAGGCTAAAAGAAGGAAAAACGACCCTCCCCCACTCCGTCCCTCCCCTCCCCTCTCCCTCCATGGGGAAAATTCGATATAACTAATGTCTCGGTCGGCCGGAAAGCTTCCACGGTGGGTGGCCTTTAGGCCAAAAATCGCGATCGTCCCTCCCGATTGCCTCACAATTTGGAAAACATGGGTGAAGATAAAAGAATGACGGCTTGGTTACGGGAACAATTCCCCGAGTTGCCCCTTCGTAAAATAGCACTCCCAAGTGTAGGGAGGCTCGAACAACATCGGGCGGTCGAAGGCCCTACGGTGCGGAAGCCCCGCACACCATTGGGAGGTCCAAGGCCCTTGGGTGGGCACCATCAAGGTGCTTAGAGAAGGTGTCCCCATTTCAGACATGGCACCCACGGGGCCCTTAGAGTGCGGCAGCCAAGCACCCCATCGGTGGGATGAACGCTCCAGGGTGTGGGAGCCTCGCACACCATCCGGGTGAACCAGGCCCTTGGGTGCGGGAGCCTCGCACACCATCGGGAGGATGCCGACACTAGGGTGCGGAATCCCCGCACACCATCGGGAGGTCCTAGGCCCTTGGGTGCAGGAGCCTCGCACACCATCGGGAGGTCGTAGGCCCTTGGGTGCAGGAGCCTCGCACACCATCGGGCGGTCCTAGGCCCTTGGGTGCAGGAGCCTCGCACACCATCGGGTGACCAGGCCCTTGGGTGCTGGAGCCTCGCACATCATCGGGAGGTCCTAGGCCGTTGGGCGCGGGAGCCTCGCACACCATCGGGTGACCAGGCCCTTGGGTGCGGGAGCCTCGCACACCATCGGGAGGATGCCGACACTAGGGTGCGGAATCCCCGCACACCATCGGGAGGTCCTAGGCCCTTGGGTGCAGGAGCCTCGCACACCATCGGGAGGTCGTAGGCCCTTGGGTGCAGGAGCCTCGCACACCATCGGGAGGTCCTAGGCCCTTGGGTGCGGGAGCCTCGCACACCATCGGGAGGTCCTAGGCCCTTGGGTGCGGGAGCCTCGCACACCATCGGGTGACCAGGCCCTTGGGTGCTGGAGCCTCGCACACCATCGGGAGGATGCCGACACTATGGTGCGGGAGCCCCGCACACCATCGGGAGGTCCTAGGCCCTTGGGTGCAGGAGCCTCGCACACCATCGGGAGGTCCTAGACCCTTGGGTGCGGGAGCCACGCACACCATCGGGTGACCAGGCCCTTGGGTGCGGGAGCCTCGCACACCATCGGGAGGATGCCGACACTATGGTGCGGAATCCCCGCACACCATCGGGAGGTCCTAGGCCCTTGGGTGCGGGAGCCTCGCACACCATCGGGTGACCAGGCCCTTGGGTGCGGGAGCCTCGCACACCATCGGGAGGTCCTAGGCCCTTGGGTGCGGGAGCCTCGCACACCATCGGGAGGATGCCGACACTAGGGTGCGGAATCCCCGCACACCATCGGGAGGTCCTAGGCCCTTGGGTGCAGGAGCCTCGCACACCATCGGGTGACCAGGCCCTTGGGTGCTGGAGCCTCGCACATCATCGGGAGGTCCTAGGCCCTTGGGTGCGGGAGCCTCGCACACCATCGGGTGACCAGGCCCTTGGGTGCAGGAGCCTCGCACACCATCGGGAGGTCCTAGGCCCTTGGGTGCGGGAGCCTCGCACACCATCGGGAGGTCCTAGGCCCTTGGGTGCGGGAGCCTCGCACACCATCGGGTGACCAGGCCCTTGGGTGCTGGAGCCT
>CAUDLX010000223.1:42500-45000 GCA_958450335.1 Hibiscus tridactylites
TAATGTCTCGGTCGGCCGGAAAGCTTCCACGGTGGGTGGCCTTTAGGCCAAAAATCGCGATCGTCCCTCCCGATTGCCTCACAATTTGGAAAACATGGGTGAAGATAAAAGAATGACGGCTTGGTTACGGGAACAATTCCCCGAGTTGCCCCTTCGTAAAATAGCACTCCCAAGTGTAGGGAGGCTCGAACAACATCGGGCGGTCGAAGGCCCTACGGTGCGGAAGCCCCGCACACCATTGGGAGGTCCAAGGCCCTTGGGTGGGCACCATCAAGGTGCTTAGAGAAGGTGTCCCCATTTCAGACATGGCACCCACGGGGCCCTTAGAGTGCGGCAGCCAAGCACCCCATCGGTGGGATGAACGCTCCAGGGTGTGGGAGCCTCGCACACCATCCGGGTGAACCAGGCCCTTGGGTGCGGGAGCCTCGCACACCATCGGGAGGATGCCGACACTAGGGTGCGGAATCCCCGCACACCATCGGGAGGTCCTAGGCCCTTGGGTGCAGGAGCCTCGCACACCATCGGGAGGTCGTAGGCCCTTGGGTGCAGGAGCCTCGCACACCATCGGGCGGTCCTAGGCCCTTGGGTGCAGGAGCCTCGCACACCATCGGGTGACCAGGCCCTTGGGTGCTGGAGCCTCGCACATCATCGGGAGGTCCTAGGCCCTTGGGCGCGGGAGCCTCGCACACCATCGGGTGACCAGGCCCTTGGGTGCGGGAGCCTCGCACACCATCGGGAGGATGCCGACACTAGGGTGCGGAATCCCCGCACACCATCGGGAGGTCCTAGGCCCTTGGGTGCAGGAGCCTCGCACACCATCGGGAGGTCGTAGGCCCTTGGGTGCAGGAGCCTCGCACACCATCGGGAGGTCCTAGGCCCTTGGGTGCGGGAGCCTCGCACACCATCGGGAGGTCCTAGGCCCTTGGGTGCGGGAGCCTCGCACACCATCGGGTGACCAGGCCCTTGGGTGCTGGAGCCTCGCACACCATCGGGAGGATGCCGACACTATGGTGCGGGAGCCCCGCACACCATCGGGAGGTCCTAGGCCCTTGGGTGCAGGAGCCTCGCACACCATCGGGAGGTCCTAGACCCTTGGGTGCGGGAGCCACGCACACCATCGGGTGACCAGGCCCTTGGGTGCGGGAGCCTCGCACACCATCGGGAGGATGCCGACACTATGGTGCGGAATCCCCGCACACCATCGGGAGGTCCTAGGCCCTTGGGTGCGGGAGCCTCGCACACCATCGGGTGACCAGGCCCTTGGGTGCGGGAGCCTCGCACACCATCGGGAGGTCCTAGGCCCTTGGGTGCGGGAGCCTCGCACACCATCGGGAGGATGCCGACACTAGGGTGCGGAATCCCCGCACACCATCGGGAGGTCCTAGGCCCTTGGGTGCAGGAGCCTCGCACACCATCGGGTGACCAGGCCCTTGGGTGCTGGAGCCTCGCACATCATCGGGAGGTCCTAGGCCCTTGGGTGCGGGAGCCTCGCACACCATCGGGTGACCAGGCCCTTGGGTGCAGGAGCCTCGCACACCATCGGGAGGTCCTAGGCCCTTGGGTGCGGGAGCCTCGCACACCATCGGGAGGTCCTAGGCCCTTGGGTGCGGGAGCCTCGCACACCATCGGGTGACCAGGCCCTTGGGTGCTGGAGCCTCGCACACCATCGGTTGACCAGGCCCTTGGGTGCGGGAGCCTCGCACACCATCGGGAGGTCCTAGGCCCTTGGGTGCGGGAGCCCCGCACACCATCGGGAGGTCCTAGGCCCTTGGGTGCGGGAGCCTCGCACACCATCGGGAGGTCCTAGGCCCTTGGGTGCGGGAGCCTCGCACACCATCGGGTGACCAGGCCCTTGGGTGCTGGAGCCTCGCACACCATCGGGAGGATGCCGACACTATGGTGCGGGAGCCCCGCACACCATCGGGAGGTCCTAGGCCCTTGGGTGCAGGAGCCTCGCACACCATCGGGAGGTCCTAGACCCTTGGGTGCGGGAGCCACGCACACCATCGGGTGACCAGGCCCTTGGGTGCGGGAGCCTCGCACACCATCGGGAGGATGCCGACACTATGGTGCGGAATCCCCGCACACCATCGGGAGGTCCTAGGCCCTTGGGTGCGGGAGCCTCGCACACCATCGGGTGACCAGGCCCTTGGGTGCGGGAGCCTCGCACACCATCGGGAGGTCCTAGGCCCTTGGGTGCGGGAGCCTCGCACACCATCGGGAGGATGCCGACACTAGGGTGCGGAATCCCCGCACACCATCGGGAGGTCCTAGGCCCTTGGGTGCAGGAGCCTCGCACACCATCGGGTGACCAGGCCCTTGGGTGCGGGAGCCTCGCACACCATCGGGAGGTCCTAGGCCCTTGGGTGCGGAATCCCCGCACACCATCGGGGTGCTGAGAGAAAGTGTCCCCATTTCAGACATGTCAATGTCTACTGGGAGCAATGCTGGAAAGTTTTTTTAGCTCTTTAGGGGGTGTGATCCGCGACCCCCCTCAGCA
>CAUDLX010000223.1:80000-82500 GCA_958450335.1 Hibiscus tridactylites
AGGATGCCGGCACTACGGTGGGGAAGCCTCGGACACCATCGGGTGAACCAGGCCCTTGGGTGCGGGAGCCTCGGTCACCATCGGGAGGATGCCGGCACTACGGTGGGGAAGCCTCGGACACCATCGGGTGAACCAGCCCCTTGGGTGCGGGAGCCTCGGTCACCATCGGGAGGATGCAGGCACTACGGTGGGGAAGCCTCGCACACCATCGGGGTGAACCAGGCCCTTGGGTGGGGGAGCCTCGGTCACCATCGGGAGGATGCCGGCACAAGGGTGCGGAAGCCTCGCACACCATCGGGGTGAACCAGGCCCTTGGGTGCGGGAGCCTCGGTCACCATCGGGAGGATGTCGGCACAAGGGTGCTGAAGCCTCGCACACCATCGGGGTGAACCAGGCCCTTGGGTGGGGGAGCCTCGGTCACCATCGGGAAGATGCGGGCACTAGGGTGCGGGAGGCCCGCACACCATCGGGTGGGAGCCCCGCACACCATCGGGCGGGAGCCCCGCACACCATCTGGCGGGAGCTACGCACACCATCGGGTGGGAGCCCCGCACACCATCGGGCGGCAGCCCCGCACACCATCGGGCGGGAGCCCCGCACACCATCGGGACTCCTCGGTCGTGTCCCCATTTCAGACATATCAATGTCTACTGGGAGCATAGTGGGAAAGTTTTTTTAGCTCTATAGGGGGGGAGCGTTGCTGGGCATCCTCGAGGCACCCAGGGGTTTGAAGCGGCATATGGTGGGGCCCGCCCCACGGCCTTGCCCCATGACCGGAGATCCCCCTCCACCGCCGGCAAGGTTCCCGGCGGTGCTCCGGCGAGTCTCCGGCGAACTTTCCGGCGAGGCTAAAAGAAGGCAACATGAGGCTAAAAGAAGGCAAAACGACCCTCCCCCACTCCGTCCCTCCCCTCCCCTCTCCCTCCATGGGGAAAATTCGATATAACTAATGTCTCGGTCGGCCGGAAAGCTTCCACGGTGGGTGGCCTTTAGGCCAAAAATCGCGATCGTCCCTCCCGATTGCCTCACAATTTGGAAAACATGGGTGAAGATAAAAGAATGACGGCTTGGTTACGGGAACAATTCCCCGAGTTGCCCCTTCGTAAAATAGCACTCCCAAGTGTAGGGAGGCTCGAACAACATCGGGCGGTCGAAGGCCCTACGGTGCGGAAGCCCCGCACACCATTGGGAGGTCCAAGGCCCTTGGGTGGGCACCATCAAGGTGCTTAGAGAAGGTGTCCCCATTTCAGACATGGCACCCACGGGGCCCTTAGAGTGCGGCAGCCAAGCACCCCATCGGTGGGATGAACGCACCAGGGTGTGGGAGCCTCGCACACCATCCGGGTGAACCAGGCCCTTGGGTGCGGGAGCCTCGCACACCATCGGGAGGATGCCGACACTAGGGTGCGGAATCCCCGCACACCATCGGGAGGTCCTAGGCCCTTGGGTGCAGGAGCCTCGCACACCATCGGGAGGTCGTAGGCCCTTGGGTGCAGGAGCCTCGCACACCATCGGGCGGTCCTAGGCCCTTGGGTGCAGGAGCCTCGCACACCATCGGGTGACCAGGCCCTTGGGTGCTGGAGCCTCGCACATCATCGGGAGGTCCTAGGCCCTTGGGCGCGGGAGCCTCGCACACCATCGGGTGACCAGGCCCTTGGGTGCGGGAGCCTCGCACACCATCGGGAGGATGCCGACACTAGGGTGCGGAATCCCCGCACACCATCGGGAGGTCCTAGGCCCTTGGGTGCAGGAGCCTCGCACACCATCGGGAGGTCGTAGGCCCTTGGGTGCAGGAGCCTCGCACACCATCGGGAGGTCCTAGGCCCTTGGGTGCGGGAGCCTCGCACACCATCGGGAGGTCCTAGGCCCTTGGGTGCGGGAGCCTCGCACACCATCGGGTGACCAGGCCCTTGGGTGCTGGAGCCTCGCACACCATCGGGAGGATGCCGACACTATGGTGCGGGAGCCCCGCACACCATCGGGAGGTCCTAGGCCCTTGGGTGCAGGAGCCTCGCACACCATCGGGAGGTCCTAGGCCCTTGGGTGCGGGAGCCACGCACACCATCGGGTGACCAGGCCCTTGGGTGCGGGAGCCTCGCACACCATCGGGAGGATGCCGACACTATGGTGCGGAATCCCCGCACACCATCGGGAGGTCCTAGGCCCTTGGGTGCGGGAGCCTCGCACACCATCGGGTGACCAGGCCCTTGGGTGCGGGAGCCTCGCACACCATCGGGAGGTCCTAGGCCCTTGGGTGCGGGAGCCTCGCACACCATCGGGAGGATGCCGACACTAGGGTGCGGAATCCCCGCACACCATCGGGAGGTCCTAGGCCCTTGGGTGCAGGAGCCTCGCACACCATCGGGTGACCAGGCCCTTGGGTGCGGAATCCCCGCACACCATCGGGAGGTCCTAGGCCCTTGGGTGCGGAATCCCCGCACACCATCGGGGTGCTGAGAGAAAGTGTCCCCATTTCAGACATGTCAATGTCTACTGGGAG
>CAUDLX010000224.1:0-55000 GCA_958450335.1 Hibiscus tridactylites
AATCTTCTATGTAATCGAAATCCTCTCCCATCGCAATATCTGAAAATAGACACATAAATAACGACAGCCCTTGCACACTCGTCCCGGAGCTCAGAAACTCGCCTCACCGTTTACAAGCATGCCACGAAGAGTGACAACCGGTCCACTCCCTCCTTAGCCAAGACATTGGCGAAACCATTCGCCTCTCTAGGCACATAACAAAATTGCAATTCATGGACTGCTTGTTGCGCTTGATCAATCGCCATGAACACCTCCCACAAACGCCATGGTCTCTTTGCCGACCGTGTAACCCAACTCAAAGCCACTTGTGAATCAGATTCGATTAGCACACACTGATTGCGCCAACTGCCCTCCACCACCAAACTTAATGCGAAAGCGATCGCCCGAATTTCAGCTTCGTTGGAGTCCATCACCCCTAACGGTCCCGAAAACAACCCCAATATACGACTCTCCCCGTCCCTCATCACTCCTCCAAATCCTGCTGGCCCCGGCTTACCTCTCGCCGCACCATCGACGTTAAATTTCAAAACACCCGTGACCGGTGGCTGCCAAAACACCCCACGCCTCTCCTTTTTGCCCGCCACACTAATCACCTGTGAAGATGGGCATGTCCACCAAGCAGCCTCGGACATTAACTCCCCTTCTACGCCCACCTTAATCCAATAATAGGATCTCAATTTTATCAAAAAACAGATTTCGTCCCTCGTCAATCTTTTACCGCGAAATATACGCTCATTCCTAGCCAACCAAAGTGACCACAACACAGCACTAACACATGCCTCCCATAATCGTTTCATACTACCTTTGAACGGACAATGCAAATGTTCAACAAAAAAATCAGTGAAACTAACCGGGAAAGGTGTCGATATGTTCCACCAATTGCGCAGCCACTCCCAAAAATGCAGCACATTCGGACATTCATAAAATAAATGTGCGATCGATTCTTCCGCTGAGTCGCACCACAAACAACTACTGTGTTCAGCACTTAATACCAACCCGCGATGTCGCAGAAAATCCGCCGTAGGTAACCTCCTTAGCCATACGAACCAAAGGAACGCCTAAGTGGAAACGTTAGACACCTAAGTGGCTCGAAACAAACGTTAGACACCTAACTGGAAAAAATAGTATAGTTTGGGCACCTATCTGATGTTTAAGCCCCATATTATTATATATTTGTGTTGCATTCTTTCGTCGGAATGAAACATAATGGAAACAATCTGTCCCCTCCCCTGTGCTCTCAAAACTGTTAGAAAAGTCGCGACATTGAACGTTGTGATTGTAATATGTTTTAGGGTATATAGTTTTGAATTTAAGGTTTAAAGTATATGACTTACGTATTCTGATAATCCAAATTGCTATGTTCTATAGACTGCACCTTACGCCGCCAAACTTTCCAAGCTTAACAGAAGACTTGCAATTCTGTTGTGATGACAACTTGGCTAAACAGTAATCTGAGTCCGAATTGAGCGGTGGACTATACATGTCTCGGGTG
This sequence comes from Hibiscus tridactylites, assembly GCA_958450335.1. Lineage (NCBI taxonomy): Eukaryota > Viridiplantae > Streptophyta > Magnoliopsida > Malvales > Malvaceae > Hibiscus > Hibiscus tridactylites. The sequence continues at coordinate 1,493 of CAUDLX010000224.1, forward strand.
AAGATACATTTCTATGACCTTTCGTACTTTTTTCAGTCAAGGGCTCTTTTCGGACATTTGAAGTTCCACCCTTCTCTTATCATGCTTCAAGAGTCGGGGTTTACAGCCGTATAAATAATTCCAGAGGTAGCTAAATCCTATAAACGAGAATCAAGAATTTCTTTTCTCTAAACCAATCAACTTCTTGATGGAGTATTCAAGCATTTCTCTCCCGGGTTCTGAATGCCAATCATCCATATCAAATCCATGATCTACATTTCCGAACTCATCATGCCCCATATTACAGTCATTAACACCAAAATCGCAATCGACCCTAGGAGTTTGGTTAACATTGGTATCCTTATTCACTCTCCCAACTGCCCTTATTAGTGCCATGATCACCTTTACCATAATCATTGACTGCTACATAATCATATGGATCTAACAGAATAAAATCCTGGTAGAGAGATCAACTGTTGTCAACTACAACCACAAATATATCGAGTGAAGCAACTATAAAAGCTAGATAGGACTCTAACTCGCTGCCATCACCAGTAGTCTATGAGCAATCACCTTAGAGAACGACTAAATTTGCAGGGGGCTTCACAAAGTGGTTAACTGAATTTCTTTGTCGGACGAACAATCTAGACCATCATAATGCAATCTCAGCTGGACGACATTATCCGGCCAGAGGGATGGAATCTTTGGAACGACAACTTCCCTCGATACCCTATGGAATGCCGAGTTCAACAATCGAAGAAATCACCTTGGAAAATTTAGAAAAGTACAAGGTATTGGTGTCATTATCCCTCATTAGGGGTGGCAATCGGATAAGGAATAATTGAAAACTGGGGTATCTAAATCGACGAGGATGGAGAATAACCGAAATCTTCACACACGAAAATGAGGAAGAGAAAAATTTTAAACCGAAGATCAAATGACGATGGTGATAGGGATTGCAATATCCTCACAAGTATCTCCGAACCGTACCCGTATAAATCTCCAAGCGGATCACAAAAATTATATGTAAGGATCCCTGATATTTTACAAAACTAAATTTTATCCTCAATGTTGTTACCTGTTCAGTTATTATTATAGTTTTAAAGTGGTCTATTTATTGTTAGAAAAACTAAATTTATCATTTATTTTTAAAATTTTAGAGATTTAATGTTGGATATTTGTTTTAATGTATTAAGATTTGAATATTTTGAAGTGTAATGAATCTATGACTTGTGAATTGATATTAACCATATATTTTGGCTAGTAAAATAGTAAGTTTTGCTCTCTTTTTTGGGATGAGATTTCTCGAAACACAAGGGGGTCCGCACGAGGAGGTCGCGGGGATAAAAAATCCTCGAAATATTTAATAAAAATTCCTTGAAATCGTACCCGCAAGTGTTGGGGATAGAATGTAAAATTGTCCTCGCCCGGTCCCGTTGCCACCCATGTCACTCATAATTTTATTGACATTCATTGCGATTTGCATATGCTGATAGTTTGATGATGAATTGAAATGTTTAGAAGTCCGTGAATCGACATAGAATGTGAGCCATAATTCAAGGATGAAATTCAAATGTTAAAAAATTTAATGACTAGTTTAGACACGTGTGGTGCATTTATGTCTATTTTAATAGTTACTTGTTTAAACTAGTATTATGTCAAGATATTTAACCTTTTCTTCCTTCCTTTCTAATTAAATGCATTTTTTGGCGGTTAAGTTTATGTGATAGATATTTTCAACTTTTAATAGCTAAAAATACCCCCCAAAGACTACAATGGGTAAAAAAAAACATGTAACCCAACATTTTAGATGGAAACCAAAGACTGAGTTTGTGTCTTTGTCCAAATGTTTTTAGCCACAAATTCTCATTTCTAGGTTCACAAGTTTCTCATATATGAGGAAAGAGTTTCTTTAATTACCTCATACAAATCAACATTCTTACCAGCTTTCTCAGTGAGCTATTTTTCCTTGTAAAAATACATTGGTGCAAGAGAAAAGCATAATAAGAAGTAAGAAAGCTATTTGAAAATGGCAAAAGCACCTGCAATTATCGGTGTTTGTTCTGTCATTCTAGTGGCTATGGTGGTGGCGGTGGCGGTCGGTGTTACCCGCAGCCGTAGCGGACACAGTGAAGGTGGAGGCCAGTTGGAGGCTTCCAAGAAGGCGGTGCAAACAATTTGCCAACCCACCGATTACAAAGAAGCATGCGAAAACAGTCTCGCGGGAAGCAACACCACCGACTCCAAGGAGCTAATCAAGGCGGGTTTCCAAGCGGCTATCTGCGAGATAGAGAAGGCTGTCAAAAACTCTGGAACCATTCAAGATGTGGCCAAAGATCCGATGTCTCGTCAAGCTCTCGAAGACTGCAAAGAGGTGATGGGTTACGCTATCGATGACCTCATGAATTCGATCAACTAACTCGGTGCATTCGACGCTAGCACGCTAGACGAATACATTGAGAACCTCAAAATTTGGATGGGGGGTTCAATCACATATCAACAAACATGCTTGGACGGGTTCGTGAATGTATCCACCGAAGCTGGTGAGAAAATGAGAAAACTGTTGAACACTTCACAAATGCTCACTAGCAATGGCTTAGCCATGGTTAGTGAAATTCCTAAACTCATCCGTGATCTAAAATTTCCGGCCTTGACCGGAGCCGGAGGGGCTACACGTAAGCTATTGGCTAAAGATGGGTTCCCTTCATGGGTTAGTTTTAGGCAACGGATGTTATTGCAACAAAATCCGTCACAGATGAAGCCTAATGTTGTGGTCGCTAAAGACGGTAGTGGCAAATATAAAAGCATCAATCAAGCATTGAAAGAAGTCCCTAATAACAATGCTTCTCCATTTGTGATACACATTAAGGCTGGTGTTTACAATGAACAGGTTCTTGTTGATAAGTATATGTCCAATGTCGTGTTCATCGGGGACGGACCGACTAAGACCACCATCACCGGCCGCTTGAACTTTATCGACGGCACCTCCACATTCAAGACAGCAACTGTTGGTTAGTATTTATGAGTTTATATTACACTATATTACAAAACAAATGCTTGAATTTGAGTAACATAAAAAGCAATGTTTACAGCCGTTATCGGTAAAAATTTCATGGGGAAGGACATTGGATTCGAGAACACTGCAGGAGCCATCAAGCACCAAGCGGTGGCACTTAAGGTCCAAGGTGATCAAGCCATCTTCCATAACTGTCAAATGGATGGCTACCAAGACACACTTTACGCCCACAGTCATCGCCAATTCTACAGAGACTGCACCGTCACTGGCACCGTCGATTACATCTTCGGCGACTCTGCTACAGTCTTTCAGAACTGCAAACTCATCGTGAGGAAGCCGCTCGACAATCAAAAATGCATGGTCACCGCACAAGGAAGGACAGACCGCCGCACGCCCTCCGGCTTTGTCCTCCAGAACTGCGTCATCAGCGGCGCCCAGGACTACCTCCCGGTGAAGGCGAGAAGCAAGTCGTACCTCGGCCGGCCTTGGAAACAGTTTTCTAGGACCATCATCATGCAATCTCAGCTGGACGACATCATAGCGCCAGAGGGATGGTGTCCGTGGAACGGCAACTTCGCCCTTGACACCCTATGGTATGCCGAGTTCAATAACCGAGGACCGGGTGCGGACCAAACCAATAGAGTTAAATGGAAAGGTATCCAAAAGATCACTGCCACTCAAGCCCAGCAATTCACCGCCGGTGTGTTCTTAGTTGGTGGGGACTGGATCCCTAAATCCGGGGTGCCTTATATTGCTGGCATGGTTCCTAACCTATAGAGATGCGAGCAAAATAGATGTCGAAAGTATGAATAAGTGTGCATGTATAGTTTGGACCGCTGTCGGATAATAAAATCACACGTTGATTAGACAGGTGAGAATAAAGAAAGGAAGGACAGTTTTATAGACTAAAAAATGGAACTAAATGTCATGGTCCGAGGTATATGAATAAGTTCACTTAGTAGGTTACGAAGAATAAATGTGGAAAACTCGGCCATCGAAAACTGCTTGGTGCTGCTGAGCTTGGCAAGTAGTTCATGGCTCAAAGGGCCCTTCAACGAAAAACATTTGGAAAATATATTGCTCAACACGGTGCATTTCTTTCTAATATTATTGCAAAGGTAATTTAATCTTCATATATATATATATATATATATATATATATATATATATTAGGTATATACTTGTATTAATTGGATTGGAATACTATTGAGAAGTTCAGTTTAGTTATATAGTTTAAAATAGTTGCTTCTTGCAGTGTTGAATAGAATTGGAACAAGCTAGGTTATTGGTTCTTGAAGCAGCCGACCAACTTGTTCGACTTGGAAACAAGAAAGCCCGTAGAACATGGAGCTGAAGGTGCTGAACATGGCAATCAAAACACACGGTGAAGTCGGGGTATCATCTGACACCGTCTTGGCACACCTATGGGCGACATGAAAAACATTGAGAATTGCAGATGGAGTCGGTGAAGTGCACTTGGGTACAATTGCACAGTTAGTTAGAACTATGAATAGATAAGCTTTGGAAGGATCTTGAAATCATGATCATCAAGCAATGTCCCTTTTTTTCCTTTCTAATTCAGTTTTGGAACTAAATAGTGGGAATAATAATTCAAAAAAATATGCAATTATTATGAAACATGTGCTAGAACAATATTGTATGCATTTATTTATAGACCATTGGAGATTTATTTCCTTCTTTTCATTCCATAGATAGTTTATTGAAATTAAAATTAAATGGCCAACAAAGGCTACAGTACAAAGCGTACATCCAAACAAAGAGACGCCTAAATCATCATATTTTGAGCAAGCATTAGCTATAAAATCTGCCACGACATTACGTTTATGCAATAAGTACCAAAACTAAACCGAAGCAATCGAACGAGACAACCTTGAGATATCATCAAAAGTGGTCCACCGAAACCACTGTCGACTGAAGGATTGCTTATCCAATTGAGTTCTACTTGAGAATCCGATTCCACAATGAGATTTGTCATGCCTAACCGCCCAGCTTCTAAGAATACCTCTAAAGCAATTTTAATCGCAAATAATTAAGCATAATCTGCTCCAAGATATGACACATAACCTCAGAACAAAGCTTGAATGATCTCGGCTTCGATACTATACTTATTAATATCTCATTACTATAATTATTAATACTCTATTTTTTTAAAAAATATTATAAATTAATGAATTTTATACATATTTATTAAATTTGAATTACTAATAATTTATTATAATTGTTTGATTAATTCTTTAATATTTAAGAATATTTTTTGTTAATATATTTATTTAGGTATTGTATTTTGCCTTTTTTAGTTTAATAATTAAATAACATCTTATTTTTTAAATTGTATGTCTTAAAGAATGTTTATATTGTGAAATTGAAGTTATCTAATTAGATATATTTTAATGTTACACATTGAAAAATATTTGGTCATTTGTGAAAATTATAAAATTAGTGATGAGTCGTAAAATTGCACTATTTTTTGAATGGTGATGTGACGACTGCTTAATTGTTCTATTTTATGTGCCCATATTCCTTGACTTTTGCAAGTTTTCAAGCTCATATAGGTTGCATTTATGTTAGATTGTATGTTTTTGCATGTAGATAGGGAGTTACACCGTTTGTACTTAAATTGTCATATATATTAGTGTTTTTCAAAGGAAGGTGGTGCTTTGTGGTGTATGTGCAGGATTCTGGTGGATGTTGGAGGAATGCTGGAGCAAGAAGGAGTAGATCACATGGCTGGAGCTGACGAGGCATAAAGAGTTGGAGATGAATCTACCTTTGCCCACATGGACTTTCTCCTAGATACACAACATTCAATGAAGAGGGAAACAATTGGCTTTCTTTAATGAAGCCACGCAACTTTAGAGTACCGAAGCCCTACTTTCACCGCCTATATAAAGAAGACTTGGACGCTACTTAAACAATTGTCGAGGATGCTCGACTTATTTCTTTTCTTGCTTGATAAACCGTCGTACTTATACTTTTAATTATGATCGTTTTAGACTCAGACATTAGCTAAACTTTTTACATGGGATTATTGCATCCCAGGATTTTATGTTTTGATTATTATATTTCAATGCTTTAATTGATTTCATCTTCATCAATTTTGTTCATGTGCTTAACGTGTAGTTAATCGTAAGAGCTATTCGAGAGAGGCCTGTTAACTATTGATTTGTGGATAAATATTCGAGAGAGCTAAGTTATATACACATGAGTAGTGGAGATAAGCTGTCAACTTAGTTCTAATCCAGCTTAGACATAAGTTTAGGGTTTTAATGACTAAAAGGGAATTCTTAAACAAATAATAGAGTAGTTAGGGTTAACGCAAACATGTATCACCTTAATTACAAAGTTATTAACAATCTCAACCCACCGATTGTTATGCATGATATAGGGACGATCCACTTTGAGCTAAAGTCTGTTATGTTCAACATGCTCAATAACATCGGACAATTTGGAGGATCCGCAAGAGAAGATGATCGCGAGCACATCCAAGCTTTCTTCGAAGTCTGTGATTGTTTCATGCAACCAGACATACCTATAGATGCCTTGCGACTCAAGCTATTCCTTTTCTCGCTGCGTGATGGAGCTAGAGCATGGTTGAATACTTGTTCCGCAGGATCCATTACATCTTGGGCTAAGCTTGTTCATTGTCGAGTACCCTGTTTTTCGGGTACTCGGTTCATCCGGATACCTCATTCCTCGGCACGTGTCCCGGCCCATTAAATTTTAGTACCCGCCTATTTTTTAAATCATTTAATTTTATAAAAATGCACACATGTAATAAAAATTTGAATTATATAATCCCACCATAGAGTTTAAAATCTGAATTATCAAACCCAAACAACATTAAAATTCATAATCCTAAAAAGAAAGCTTAAACAAGTTTTCAAACACACAATTTTAACTTAGATGATTAAAGTTTAAACACAAACAATATGATTTCAAAGCTTCCACCCCACTTCTTGGCTCCTACAACATCATATTATCAACATTCGAAATGCTTTCCAAGCTCTTGCAAAATAGCACAAAGGAAGGAATTTTCACATAAAGCATGTAAAAGAAAAATAAAATATTTAAATATTTCAATTGTCTGAAACTTCAGTTGTCTCATCAATGACAATTGATGGTTGCTCCAATGTCAAATCTTGCATCACTGCATAAAATATTTCACGTACACAATGTATCATGTGTGTTTTGAAACATAAATATTTAAATATCTAAACTTGAAATCGAAAACAAACCTTCTTCTATATTCTTCACTGATAGCAAGTTCTCCTCTATTACAATAGGGTCATGAGAAGAACGAATCCAATATTGAGTGCAAATAAGAGCTTCTACCAACCTAGGGGTCAAAGATGTGCGAAAGGAATCAAGAACACGTCCTCCTATCCTAAAAGCGGACTCCGAAGCAATAGTAGAAACTGGAATTGCAAGAACATCACATGCCATTCTCATAAGAATTGGATAGTTGTTTGTTTGCATAGACCACCAAGCCAAGATATCAAAATCATCACTCTCATGACAACATTTGTCTCCCCAAATATCTTTCTAGCTCAGTCATTGTTTCAAAAGTCCCAACAGACTCAATCTCAGTCACATAGTCCTTTCTCAAATTTGTTCCTTTTAACTTACTTATTTCTCCCTCACCATCTTGACCACTAGAAGTAGGATTTACAGAGCAAGGTGTCTTTTATCTTCCTTACAAATTGTGACACGCGCCTGAAACTAATATTACATTAATAAATTTTTGGGTAACCTTCGCCCCTGGTCCCTTTTATAACACCCCTCACCCCAGATTAGGGGCAAGGAGCGTTATATGTTCGGATTCGTATTAACTTATTAATCAATTAGGCAGCGGAAGGTAATTCGCGTGTGATATTTTTTTCTTAATTCGAATACAACTATATGATTTTAACTAATTTAATCCATTCTTTATACTTATAAACCATACACATATTTTTATCATAATTCGTTCAATAGCTAGGTGGGCCTTTTTAAATTAATTCATTTACCTATCTTGTACTTCACATAACAATCTAATTTAATTTAATTAGACATTCAAATACATCATATATATAATTCATTTTTATTCATTTCAATCCATTCGAATGCTCGCCTTAGACACCTCAATTCGATTTCAACATAATATCTAAGAGCATTTCCAATTATAAGGCTAATGGGTTTATAACAACATATATATTTAATCTGTCATCATCCATAGTGTTTAAATGTTTCCCTTATACAAAATATTTCCCTCGGGTAACTGTAGAACTAATGTTTTGATATAATAATTGAAAAATGTTTTGGACTGATTTAAAAAGTATTTAAAACATTTCCAAAGTCCAAACAACTTGAAATTATGTTTAGGGAAGCTTTTAAAAGGGTTTTACATGTTTTTTAAAAGCCAAACTTCACAAAACCGTCCAGGAGTTTAGAAACGCCCTAAGGTGTTTCGAAACAGGGGATTCCAGTAGCAAAAAACGTTTCGATACTCGTATCGAAACGGGCTTTCCCTGGATAGGATTTTGCCCAGCATTTCGAAACGGGCTATGCCATTTCGATACACCTACGTGGCATTGACCAAAACGGTCATAAACCCCAACGGCTATTTCCCAACTAACATTTAAATGCAAGGCGTTTCGATACTGGTTTAGGCGTTTCGATACGTGTTCCGAAACGGTCAGGGGGCGTTCTGAAACAGGTGTCTTGTCAGACTGTAACGACTCTTTCTACTTAAAGGGTGTTTCGAAACGGGCACGACTGTTTAAAAATGGAGAGTTGTAGAACTACATTTATAGTGGGAATTAAAGTCCTCAACGGCTCCAATTCAATCCCAACGGCTAGCAACAGCTATAAACTCATCAAGGAGTATAAAAGGGTCCTTCAAGCATCAAGTAAAGGCTAATGCTCATATTGTCAAACAACAAATGATCAAATATTGTCTTAGTGCTTAAATTGTCAATTCTTGTATAGACAAACACTAGTGAGCCAAAATTGTCAAATTTGCTCAAGTGTTTTAGGTTTTGGGTGAGTGCTTTAATTGTGCAAACAAACACCTATTAGAGGGATTTGTGTTTGCTTATTTATCTCTTTGTAAAAGAGGGTTTCAATCAAGGCTTTGGGTAGAAAGCTATTGTGTATAAAGGGTTACCTCCTAAGCCTAGAAAAAAGGGACGAATCAATAGTGGATTGATTGGAAATCCTTAGTGGGGAGCTAAGGTAGTGGATGTAGACCTTGGTTAGAAGGTTGAACCACTATAAATCTTTGTGTCATATTTCATTTTAGCTTCCACAACCCTTCCACCCAAAAATCCACCTCTCCACCACTTGATGAGCCACATTGGTTGAACGAATCGAGCACCTCGCAACTCAACAATTGGTATCAGAGCTTGACTCAATCGAAGGGGATTCACATCCTATTGAGAAGATCCAACAAGCTCGATCACTATTTCATCAACCGGCTCAAATGGCATAATCAATCGACAAACCGCCTTTCTTTGACGGAACCCACTATGCCTATTGGAAGACAAAGATGAAGTTCTTCATCAAATCAAGAGATTACAAGCTATGGGATATAGTTGAAGATGGTCCGTTTGTGCCTCAAAGAAGCAAAGCGGAGTGGAGTGCCGACGATCGCAAGAAGATGGAGCTTAATTGCAAAGCCTTGCACATCTTGTTTTGTGCTTTTGGCCCAACCATCTATGAGAAGATGTCTTCTTGTGAGAGTGCCAAGGAGGTATGGGACAAGCTTGAAGTCACATACGAGGGAACCAATGAAGTCAAGGAGACCAAGATTAGGCTCCTAACCTTAGAGTATGAGAACTTCAAAATGGATCCGAAAGAGAACATCGAGAAGATGTTTGATAGGTTGTCCACTATCACCAATGGTCTGAAAGGCTATAGAGAAGCCATCATGGAAGAAAAGCTTGTTCGAAAGCTCATCTACTCACTTCCCAAGTCTTGGGACTCAAAGAGGACCGCCATCATCGAAGCCAAGAATTTGAAGACCTTGAAGCTTGATGAACTCATAGGGTCACTCCTTACTCATCAAATCATGAAGAAGAATAAAGAAGATAAGAAGAAGAGGGAAGAAATTAGAGCTATGGGAGAGAAGAAAATCAAAGGGCTTGGCATCAATGCAAGTGTCATGGCTCTCAAATTCTCCACTTTTCATCATGTCTACTCAAGTGAAGAGGAGGATGGAGATGAAGAGATAGTTCATCTCTTCAAGAAGTGTGCCCCGTTCATGAAGAAAGCTTTGAGAGAACTTGAACGAGATTCCAAGAAAAAGGAGAAGGCAAGCACTTCAAGCCATAAGAAGAAGGCGCATGTGGCTACTTGGAGTGACGAGGACTCCACCGACGATGAACAAGCCAACATTTGCCTTATGGCCATCGAAGAAGATTCAAGGGTAACTTCTAATTCATCAACTTCATGTTCTTACTCTTTTGATGAATTACAAGATGCCGATGATGATTTGGTTTTAGAGTTTAAAAATCACATTTTGAAAAACAATAAATTGATTTCAAAGTTAAAAATTCAAAATGATTTGATTTCTAAAACCAAACTTGAACTTGAAGCAAAACTCAAAGAGTTTAAATTAAAGTGTTTTGATTTACAAAATTTGCTTCAAAAAGTTCAAGAAGAAAATGATTTGATTTCCAAAGATCTTGAAAAGAAAAACAATGTTGGAAAATCAAATTTTTATGTTCGACAATCATGTGCCCCTAGATTTGTAAAAGGAAAATGTTTTAGAAGTGTTTGGGTCCCAAAAGGACTAACCACTTCAATTAAAAAGGATGACATTGAAAAATGGATTCCTAAGGGGACAAAAATTTGTGTTACTAATGTTCATGGATCCAAAGCAATTTGGATACCAAAAATTACTTGATTGTCTTTTGCTAGGTGTGATGGAGATGTTCAACAAGTCAAACATTGATGGGGAGCTCCATGCACACAAGGAAGAACACTTGGAGAAGGTAGGCTTCACATCCTCCCTTGGGTTCAAGTGTTGGTAAAAATCTAGTTGTTTTTGCATTTATTTGTTTTGATTTTTATTTAATTCATCTAGATGATCATATATGTTGGACTAACATTTTTAATGATGCTTTGAGTAAGGGGAAGCCATTTTAAAACCAAATTCTTATTTTTGTCAATTTTTTTACCTATATTGGTATTTTGAACTTAATGTTTTAAATTCTTTTTGATATAACAAAAAGAGAAGAAATGGTTTGAAAAATTGAATTTTCAAATGAATAAGAGGGAGCTTTATTTGATTTCATATCTTCAATCTCTTATTCACATTTTTAAAGTTAAACGGGGAGAATCCCAAACAATTTTTCAAGTGAGTTTTATTATATCAAAAAGGGGGAGATTGTATACCTAATATTTTGATATAATAATTGAAAAATGTTTTGGACTGATTTAAACAGTATTTAAAACATTTCCAAAGTCCAAACAACTTGAAATTATGTTTAGGGAAGCTTTTAAAAGGGTTTTACATGTTTTTCAAAGCCAAACTTCACAAAACCGTCCAGGCGTTTCGAAACAGGGGATTCTAGTAGCAAAAAACGTTTCGATACTCGTATCGAAATGGGCTTTCCCTGGTTAGGATTTTGCTCAGCGTTTCGAAACGGGCTATGCCGTTTCGATACGCCTACGTGGAATTGACCACAACAGTCATAAACTCAAACGACTATTTCCCAACTAACAATTAAATGCAGGGTGTTTCGATACGAGTCTAGGCGTTTCGATACGTGTTCCGAAACGGTCAGGGGGCGTTCCGAAACGGGTGCCTTGTCAGACTGCAACGACTCTTTCTACTTAAAGGGTGTTTCGAAACGGGCACAGCTGTTTCAAAACGGAGAGCTGCAGAACTGCATTTATAGTGGGAATTAAAGTCCTCAACGGCTCCAATTCAATCCCAGCGGCTAGCAACGGCTATAAACTCATCAAGGAGTATAAAAGGGACCTTCAAGCATCAAGTAAAGGCTAATGCTCATATTGTCAAACAAAAAATGATCAAATATTGTCTTAGTGCTTAAATTGTCAATTCTTGTATAGACAAACACTAGTGAGCCAAAATTGTCAAATTTGCTCAAGTGTTTTGGGTGAGTGCTTTAATTGTGCAAACAAACACCTATTAGAGGGATTTGTGTTTGCTTATTTATCTCTTTGTAAAAGAGGGTTTCAATCAAGGCTTTGGGTAGAAAGCTTGATTGTGTATAAGGGTTACCTCCTAAGCTTAGAAAAGGGGACGAATCAATAGTGGATTGATTGGAAATCCTTAGTGGGGAGCTAAGGTAGTGGATGTAGACCTTGATTAGAAGGTTGAACCACTATAAATCTTTTTGTCATATTTTATTTTAGCTTCCACAACCCTTCCACCCAAAAACCACCTCTCCACCACTTGGTGAGCCACATTGGTTGAATGAATCGAGCACCTCACAACTTAACAGTAATTATCAACGGCTAAACCTATATGTTTCCTATACAAAATATAACAAAAAGAATCATTCCCCAAAACATATACTAAGGGCCAACCTATACCCCATATATATACCCCTTTAATTACATAACAAAATGAGGGAAACTAACTTATAAAATTTATACACTCTTAAAATAGTAGTTCATGAACATGACCATTAAGGCAAATTGCACTAGCATGATGACCGTTAAGCCGCCCATCATAAGCATGACAAAGACAAAGAAAGGCATACTTAATCTTCGTGCTATCGGATATCATAAGGTAGATCAACACGTTACTACCTTAAATTTTTGGGAAGGAAGGAAAGGTTCGAGTGATAACTACTTATAGTACTTAGTGAGGAAACCTTAAACTATCAATTTTTCCATTTCATAATTATGTGACCACATATTAGTCCAAGCCTTAAATCATCACATTTTTCTATTCCATTCGAATAGGTCAATACAATCAATTAAATTTCACAAACAATTTAACAACATCAATAATCAATCGAATTGAATAATTAAAGGCATCTAAATTTTAAATCGAACACAAGCAATTTAAGGTACCAACCATATCATAATCGAAACATTAAAGGCTATCAATGGTTATTTTATATTCATTTTTCATATAAATATCATGGATTAAAGATCAATTTATTCATTTCCTTATTCATCATACACCATTCGAACAACATGATTTGATTGCACATAATAGATCAATAACAATTTCAGATAAATAAGCAGCAGCAAACTGTAGCAAAGAATTAATTAATTTAATAATTCACAATTGACATGCTACCATCCAATTCATAGAAAATTCACCAAAACAAGAATTTCAATTTTGAAGTACAAGGAATTCTTTCTTATTAATTCAATTTGCATGCCTTGGTTAGTATAGTAAGCTAAGTATTCGAGTCACGTATTACTGAATTGTGAATCAAATTCACCATATAATAGGTACCCAAGTACCAATTTTGTATCATCGTATCACATATCATTTTAATGTCCACTGACATTAAACAAGAAGGTACACTTACGTACCACATATATCGAGTACACTAACGTACCGATTCTTATCGAGCTTAAGACTCTAGGCTAGCCGTACTACCTAGACAAATTATACACACCAAGGGCTTTGTCAATTGCTCTTTAATTTCAATCGTATAATTATTTCAATTAAATTTTCAGAACTGATTTCTTAATCCTTTCGATTAATTTCTTGTAATCTCAATTCCAATGTCACATACTATCACATTTAATCATATAATAGATTGCATCACAATTTGCATATCCACAATTCAGCATATACAAAAACTCAATTTCACATCTCATAGCTCTAATTCCAATCGAATTTACCAAACACATATAGTTTGTAAGATCAACAATTGATGACATATCATATCAAGAAATACCATTAATTCACCAACCGAACACAATTAATTTCAATAATTCTAACATCTAGCATCAAGAAAACATCCATAATCGGATCAATATGGCTCCAATCAGATTCAAAATCAAACACGGCATTACTAAAATTTCACTTCAAGCATATACCAAACATTCGCATAACAACATGCATCCAATCCAATTTCCTTTATTCCTTCTTCCCTTATCAAATTACCAACATTTTATTAGTCTAATTTCATGCTTAACATATACTAAAATCAAATTAAAGGATAGTTGAGACTCTAATCTCAACTCTAAGTTCGTTTCACTCACTATCGTCGAGCTAATTTTTGATCCGGAGGCCTTTTCCACGATCCGGTGCAGTTCCAGCTACAGGTTCTTCATCGATCCTTTCTCCTCTAGGATCTAGCACATTTTAGGCAATCATAGAAGAAATTTCAGAATTAATTATTCAATTTAAATCATAATTTTCTCCACATTTCAGTTTTAGTCCTTATTTTTTTTTGCTCAATCGTATGATTTTATTGAAGAAAGAAATCATACAAAAATGTCCAAACTTGGGCCTCATTAAAAACCTCCCTACACCTAAATGGAGGAAAAGAGTACCCAAGTTGAACCCGGAAACAAAACTCGATAACAAGTAATTGATACCCCTCCCTCGAAAATGAAAGGAAAAACGCACACAACACACCCACCCTCCCGATTGCAGCACTTGTACCCTGCTGTACTCCCCCGCACCCCCTGCTGTACCGCACCCACACCCAGGCGCAGGGGCCTTACAGTCGACCCCCTGCACAATTGCTGACCACACGTACTGCTCCCCCAGCAGTCGACTCGAATCCCACACGCAACCAATCCCGCCGATCGACACCTCCCTTGGCTAACTTATCCGCAATACCATTAGCTTCACGATTCACATGTTGAAAAGTGCAACTCAACTCACGACATGCTCTATCAATCCTCCGAAACAACCAATTATGTTTCCATGGTCTATTCTCTATATTTAAAAACCAAGAAAGAGCTACTAACGAATCAAATTCAAGTACGCAAGGCCATGCGCGCCATTGCGATCCACCAAATGCCTCAAGGGCATAGCATATCGCATGAAGTTCAGCCTCGTTCGAATCAAGAATCCCCAAAGGACCTGCAAACATCGCTAACACCTTACCCCCTGCAACGCGTAACACCCCACCACATCCCGCTAGTCCCGGCTTTCCTCTAGCTGAACCATCAACATTAAGCTTGACCATATTTACCAATGGTGGCACCCACATCACTCCCACCCGAGGACCATTGACACGTCCCCTACTCTCACACCACCAAGGACAATCCCACCACACCGATTCCACAAGCATTGCGGTGTGGTCCAGCACATTCACCCAAGAGAATGCTTGCAATTTAATAGTAATGAATAAATCCGACGACGAAACCCTCTTACCATTAAACAACAAGTCGTTGCGCGCAAGCCATATCGACCACAATGCCGCTGCACAGCTCGACATCCACCATTGTCTAACCATTCCTCGAAAAGGTCCATCAAGGACCATATGCACAAGTGCCACTGTCGACGCCGGCCGAACCACCTCCACCTTCCACCAATCAAAAAACAATGACCACACATGCCACATCCACCGACAATGAAGCAAAATATGATTCACCTCATCCTCCCCCTCCCCACACCATCGACAAGAGAAATCATGCACCTCTAATTGCATCCCACGATCCCGCAACAAGCATAAAGTGGGTAATCGGTCAAGGAGGACAAAGCACTGTACCTTCGGCGGTGTTAACAACGACCAAATACCTACACTATCCCATTTGGCTTCCCCTTCCAACCCAAATGTCGCCGTTAAACTTGACAACTTTGCCACCGAGAAAGTACCAGTCGGGGTATGTTTCCACACCCACTTGTCCATCACCTCCTCAACAAGTTGTAACGCTCCCACCACACTTTGCAATTCACACAATTGTGCCCCCTTAAACGCGCGCAACTGTCGTGAAAAAAATCCATCCCAATTCGCATGTCCCAGTGAGTGGTCAAGTGAGTAATCATATACCAACGCCCATTTATTCACCACAATCCGATATAGGGGTGGAAATACCTCACATAACCGCACTTCCAAACACCATCTATCGCGCCAAAACAACACCTTCTTCCCATTACCAATCAACCATAAGAAATTAGGCAGCCTCATAAAACAATTTAGACTAACCTCATGTTGTATCTCCACAATTTATCGCCATACAGTCGACATAGCTCGCTTTTGGCCTATCGTCAACCTCCTATGTAATACATCAGTCCCATATTTCGCAGTCAGAATATCCTTCCACAATGATTCATTATCCACCGTAAATCGCCACAACCACTTTGCCAAAAGAGCCAAGTTTTAGTCCTTATACTAGTTTAACTTCGAACATAGCCAAATTAATTTACCATAACCCTTCTAATTATTGATTTAATGTTCAAATTGCTTAATTACTCATGATAATTGAAATTTAACAAGTCTATCTATCATTTTACTACATTCCTTCTTATCCAATTTCATCAATTAAATTTTAATTGTCATTCAAGGTTCCATATTTTTATTCTAAACTATTTTTGACCTTTCTTTTTTTTTTTATCAGCAATTGTATGATTTTATTCAGCATTAAACAAAAGGGTAAACTACTGCAGGGCTCACTTTCGTTTCCCGTTTGTACAGATTTAGTCACCACTTTTGAAAAGTGCCAATAAGTGGTCATCTACGTTTTCGATGTGTAAAGACTTGGTCACTCTGACGTTATAGTCCGTTAGTCCCCTAACGGATTGCTGATGTGGCGGAATTAATTAACGAAAAAATAAGGATAAATTACTGCAATAGCCATTAAAATTTATCTCATGTATATTTTTTCTCATCAATTTAAAAAAGTAAACATTATAGTCACTAATAAAAATGTTTCTTTATAATTTAACCCTTAAATTTTTAAAAATTCATTTTTCAATCATAAAACTTTACAATCAATTAGTACAATAATATTATAAATGCTTAGATGAAAAATAGGTGCCCAAAGTATACCCTTTGAAACTTAGGTGCCCAAATTGCTCCTATTTAATAACTCAAACTTAAAAATATCGTCCACTAACTACTAAAAAATTCGAGTTATTGGAATTTCTATTTTATAATTCAAACTTTATTTTGAATTTTTGAGTCGAGTTTATGATATTATGAGTCGAGTATTTTCACATCAAACCAAAAAATTTATTTTTTTCGAGTCAAGTCGAGTTATTGGAATTTCTATTTTATAATTCAAACTTTATTCTGAATTTTTCAGTCGAGTTTATGAAATTATGAGTTGAGTATTTTCACATCAAACCTACAAATTTAATTTTTTCGAATCAAGTCGAGTGTTGCACTTCCCTACATATAATTTTTAATTTTAATTTGTGTTTGTCCCAACTCAGCGCCTGGATCGATATCAACTTTTGAACAATGTTAATTTCATTTCACGTCTACTTCTCTGCTTTCACGCCTAGCTTATGGGTTAGTATATTTTGCTTTGCACAGGATAAAACATCTCTGCAATATGAACCAGTTTACAGCGATGCACAAGCAAGGTATATTTTTTGTGATTAAATGGTTAGTGAAGAGCACATTTTCTTATATATATATATATATATATATATATATATATATATATATATATATATATATATATATATATATATATATATATATATATATATATATTATATACATATAATATGGCGGTATTCGAGATGGAAATTGGATGTGGTTTTATGGGTGATATTTACTGTAGCATTTCATGCTTGGGACAAACACGGATTACAATTAAAAATTATATGTAGGGAAGTACAACACTCGATTTGATTCGAAAAAATTAAATTTTTAGGTTTGATGTGAAAATACTCAACTCATAATTTCATAAACTCGACTCAAAAATTCAAAATAAAGTTTGAATTATAAAATAGAAATTCCAATAACTCGACTTGACTCGAAAAAATTAAATTTTTTGGTTTGATGTGAAAATACTCGACTCATAATTTCATAAACTCGACTCAAAAATTCAAAATAAAGTTTGAATTATAAAATAGAAATTCCAATAACTCGATTTTTTTAGTAGTTAGTGTGTTGAGTTGATCGAACACTTGCAAATGGCCAAGAGGGGGGTGAATTGGCAATTAAAATTTTGGTGAAGAGAAAGATTGAAAATAAAAATGACACAAGGGGTTATAGTGGTTCAAGTTCTCCAAATGAACTCTACATCCACTACCTTAGCTCCCACTAAGGATTTTCAAACAATTCACTAATTGAATTCGTCCCCTTTTCTTGGATGAGGAGGAAACCTTACAATTTCGATTAAGCTTTATACCCAAAGCTTAATCCACTCAAATACAAAGAAGGAATTTTGGTAAACTCAAATGTTTCCTCTCAAAGGATATTTGTCTACCCAATTACAATTTGAACAAACCCAAACTCACAATACAATATGACAATTTGAAAGACAAAGAGTTGAGTACAAGAATATGACTTTGAATAGCTCAAGGGTTTTGAATTTTTGCTTTGATGATGCTTGAATGTTCAATAGTTGTTGCTTGGTCAAAATGAAGCTTATTTTTATACTCTTGCATTGATTTCTAGCCGTTTGGGTAGTTGGGATCATCAATAGAGCCGTTGTGGACATTTTTCCCGCATTAAATGCAGCTCTGCAGCCTACCGTATCGGTACTCGGGAAGGGCGTATCGATACCTGCATCAAAGAGGAAAGAGCCGTTGTGCCTGAAAACAGAGCGTATCGATACGCGTGGAAGGCGTATCGGTACGGTTTTAAGGGGCGTATCGATACGGGCGTCGTATCGATACGGTCCAATGTTACTGGAATCCCAAGCTTTGTTTGTATGAAAAGTGTATCGATACGCGTACCAAGCGTATCGGTACGGTATAACTACCTTTTGAAAATAGGGAAACCAACCAATTGACAAGTAACAGTCATATAATTAAATGCCCAGATCTTTCAAAGATATGCTTAGCGTATCGATACGGTTACCATGCGTATCGGTACGTGTTCATGAAAGCAATTGCCCAGATGCATATCGTATCGATACGGTTTTAGTGCGTATCGGTACGGTATGTTCAATAACATTACAGTGGCTAAATAGGGTATCGATACGCTATGGGTATCGATACTCCTGGGCGTTTTTGCATACTTATGCTTGGAAAACATAGAAAGGGACTTTGAAAAATATATATGATTTGAGAACAAGTCTTTAATTATCATTTTGTTTAAAAACACTTGTCAATTGTGAGACTTTAAAGAGTACTTAAAAATTTATTGTTTTGCAAATTAGTCCTTAAGTTTATGTGTTATATCAAAATCAATTTCGGTTTTACATAGTGGACTAAATTTTTAAGTTTGAGTTATTAAATAGGAGCAATTTGGGCACCTAAGTTTCAAAGGGTATACTTTGGGCACCTATTTTTCATCTAAGCATTTATAATATTATTGTACTAATTGATTGTAAAGTTTTAGGATTGAAAAATGAATTTTTGAAAATTTAAGGGTGAAATTATAAAGAAACATTTTTATTAGTGACTATAATGTTTACTTTTTTAAATTGAGGAGAAAAAATGTACATGAGATAAATTTTAATGGCTATTGCAGTAATTTATCCTTATTTTTTCGTTAATTAATTCCGCCACATCAGCAATATGTTAGAGGACTAACAGACTATAACGTCGGAATGACCAAGTCTTTACACATCGAAAACGTAGAAGACCACTTATTGGCACATTTCAAAAGTGGTGACTAAATCTGTACAAACGGGAAACGAAAGTGACCCATGCAGTAGTTTACCCTAAACAAAAAGCATACAGTGTGACGGATCATACGCCTCATTAAAAACCTCCCTAGTGAAGGAAAAGAGTACGATATGATCCGTCAAAAAACATAGAAACAAAGCCAAGCCTATCATAAACAAGCCACAAAGAGCGAACATCGATCCACGCCTTCCTTTGCTAACACATCAGCAAAACCATTAGCCTCTCTAGGCACATAACGAAACTGAATCTCATAAGAGACCCTACAAGCCTGATCGATCACTGTAAAAACTTCCCACAAACGCCATGTTCGTTTCGCCGAACGTGTAGCCCAATTCAAAGCAACCTGCGAATCCGACTCAATAATCACACATTGTTCACGCAACACCTGTCCAGAACTAAACTCAAAGAAAATGCTATAGCTCGAACTTCAGCTTCATTTGAGTCCATCACACCTAACGGCCCCGAGAACATTCCCAAAATCCGACTCTCCCCGTTACGCATCACACCACCAAACCCCGCAGGACCCGGCTTACCCCACGCACACTGTTTTTGACCTTTCAACTTAATTAATTTCTCATTTTCAGTATATACCTCAGAATCAGTCCCCGTTTGTTCCTAACTTCAATTAACATCTCCAATTTATCCTATTAAAATTTCAGATCGAAATCCTAAGTAATCAATTTTTCCCGAATTTTCAAAGTTTTCTGCCCAGTTAAGGACAGTACTGGACAGATTCGAGGGCTGTTCGGATTTATTTTCCAGATTTTTCTAGGAGTCTCCAAATTCACATTTATAAATTTTATATCAAAATAGACATGCCAAAGTTCATTGTGTCAAAATTTCATCCTTAGTTTCTTACTAATTGTTTTTCTATAATTTTCCAAAGTTGAGTGTTTCAACTAACATAAAAATCTGGCTAGCCTTAAACTTATTGTATTTAAAGTCCTATTACACTTTTAAATTCTTAGATCTTTCTCATAACTTACAATTTCCAGCAACATCTCCTTTTAATTAACCATTTTCATTAATTTTAGATTGTACCAAAACAACTACTTCCTCAATTATGTTATCAAAGTATGGGGAGGCGGCTCAATGGTGGAGGTTTAATAATTCGGCTAGGGGACCAATGTCTGTGGTTTGGAAACAGATTGTACAGACTGTTAGTTCGGAGGGTGTGCAAAAGCACATGGGTGAGAATCAGTTTATTTGGAAGGTGGGCTCGGGGGAACGAGTGTTGTTTTGGTTTGATGCTTGGTGTGTAGAGCAGCCACTAAAAGATGTTTTTCCTCGCCTATTCTCGATTGTGGTTGATCGGTTAGCACTAGTAGTGGACATTGCAGTCGAGGGACATTTTCAACATGATAGGTGGGGGGAGTTGTTTCGTTGTAGCCTACGTTCCTTTGAGGCGCGGCAACTGCAGGATCTTCGGTCATTGGTGTGTTGTGTACAGCTGCGACAAGGTGAGCTGGATATGCTTGTCTGGACGTCGGATAAGCATGGGATTTTCTCTGTCAAAGGGCTGTCCCATTTGCTTATGATGGACAAGGTGGGTGAAAGTGAATTTGGGGACTGTTGTGGTTTGCTTGGTTGCGTCGTTTGCCTACGTTTGCGTTTCTGCGGATTCGTGGGATTGATTTGGGCAAACACTAAGGCTTGTGTAGATGGTGCCGTGAGAGGGAGGAAGACATTGAGCATTTATTTTACTCATGCCCGTTTGCTCAAGGATTGTGGAATTGGTTTTGAGGGTGGTGGGCGATTTCTTTGCCATTGCCTAAATCACTAGCGGATTTCCTTCTTCCGGATATGCATTGTTCGTTTACAGGCACTTTGAGGAAGCTATGAGTGTCGAGTGTCGCGGCTTTGATGTGGTCATTGTGGCTTGCGCGTAATGACTTTGTGTTTAATGGTAAGTTTATCCCGGCAGCGGAAATAGGTTTCTTGGTAAAGCTACGTTCCTTTTATTGGGTGAAGACCCTTAAGGAGGGGTTATCGGTCAGTGAAGCTCTTTGGTGGGACTGTCCGAGTTTGTATCGGGAAGGGTTTGACAAACCGATGGTCCGGTTGGGAGTGTGTTGGGAACCCCCGATCGGGGTAACGTTAAAGTTTTCAGTGGATGGTTCTGCTCGTGGGAAGCCGGGGCCTGCGGGATTTGGGGGAGTGTTGCGTGATGCTCAGAGTCGTATCCTCGCATTGTTTTCAGGGCCGCTTGGTTCTCTTGATTCTAATGTTGCTGAGATTCGGGTGATAGCTTTTGCTTTGGAGTATTTTGTTGCGTCTAAATGGGTTGATCGTCCTCTTATTGTTGAGTCGGATTCCAAAGTGGCAATTGGGTGGGTGTTGCAGGTGGAGCGCCGCTCATGGCGATTGTGGGAGTATTTCCGTGTGATCGACCGAATGGGTTAGCTGACGCGTTAGCAAAGGAAGGGGTGTCTCGTGTCTCTTTATTTTATGCTTCGATCTGATGTTTTGTAAGGGGAGGGGTCCTTGTTTTAAGTCGACATGTCGTACTCTTTTCCTCCGTTAGGCTTAGGGAGGTTTTTGACGAGGCGCATGTTTCGACTTGCGTTGTATATCTTCATTAATAATATACATCGCTTGCTGATCAAAAAAAATTATTTTCATATATTCGAATAGTAGGTGGAGAATGCTACTTACTTTTGATTTTGGCTTGAATTTCCTTAGCCAATTACCATGTCATGCATGCCTCTCTTCTTCTTCATCGTGTTCTCCTCTAACTTCTCTCAATTCTTTTGTTTTTCTAGTGTGTGAAAATGTTGGTTACTTAGCTAAGGTGGTTTGGGTAACCGGTTGAGAGGATGGACACATTAAAGAGAATTGACACATTGTCAATGTCTCAACTAATATGTCTCTAATATGCCCTTAATTATATCATTATTTATCTTTTAAACAAGGGCAATATCAAGAAGACTAGACTTTACCATGCAACTCTTTCCTTTTTTTCTTTAATTCGGTTTGATCACTTGGCAAATTTGCCAATTTTCTTAAGCTTTTCCTTGGATTCCAATTGAGTCCTTATCATAGCTGTTTTTAATTTAATTATTTGAAATTTCAAGTCTAATTAATTTACTAATTATCTAATTAAATTCCCAAAACTTCAAGGCTAATATTTGGGATGTTACATTTCTCCCCCCTCCCTTAAAGAAAGAATTCGTCCTCGAATTCTTACCTGAACTGAACAAAGAGGGATATTGGTTTCGCATTGTTTCTTCTGGTTCCCATGTTGCCTCTTCCATCTTGTGATTTCTCCACAAGACTTTAACCAGTGAGACATTTTTGTTTCTAAGCCTTTTGATTTCCTTGTCCAGAATCTGAACTGGTTCTTCTTCGTAGGACAAGCCAGGATTCAGTTCTACTTCTTCCGGTACTAGGATATGAGATGGATCGGATCTATATCTTCTGAGCATTGATACATGGAAGACATTGTGAATCTTATCCAACTCACTGGAAAGTGCAAGTCGATAAGCCACTGGGCCAATTCTTTCAGTAATTTAAAAAGGTCCAATAAAGTGAGGACTGAGTTTTCCCCTCTTTCTGAACCAAAATACTTTCTTCCACGGAAAGACTTTAAGAAAGACTTTGTCTCCCACATTATGTTGGATATCTCTTCGTTTTAGATCAGCATAGGCTTTCTGTCTATCGAAGCCCGGTTTTAGTCGAGAGTGGATAATTTGGACTTTCTCTTCTGTTTCTATAAGCACTTGTGGTCCCAATACTTTATTTTCACCAAGTTCGGACCAAAAAAAAGGAGTTCTACATTTTCTGCCATACAATGCTTCAAAAGGAGCCATCTGAATAGATGACTAATAGCTATTGTTGTAGGAAAATTCCACTAGAGGTAGAGATTTCTCTCAATTCTTTCCAAAGTCAATAATGCAAGCTCTAAGCATATCCTCAAGAATCTGAATTACTTGTTCAGACTGACCATCACTTTGCAGATGGAAAGCAGTGCTTGAATTCAATTTAGTCCCTATAGCTCGTTGCAGAGTTCTCCAAAATCAGGAAGTAAATCTTGGATCACGATCAGAGACAATGGAGATAGGAATTCCATGTAGTCGAATTATTTCTTGAATGTACAAATTGGCTAAATTCTGTAACCCCCTTAACCTGGCCCAGACGGTTGAACCGAATTAAGAAGTTTACACGGGGAAAACCAAAGTCAACCCGAAAGTCAACCTTGATTAACGACCCTTTTTTTCTTTTAAAACTTTTCTAGATGCACATTAACCCTAGATATTTTCACAAGATCAACATACTCAAAGATCATAACAATCAGAGAACATTCAGGGACTTGATTGCACAAATTAAGAAAATAGGGACCAATTTGTAAATTCTGAAAGTTATAAGGACTTTGCTCAATTAAAAGTTACCAATATGAAATTAATCATATTTCATGCTTCTCTGTCGAATTTCAGCTCAAACGGACATCTCAAACTCATTCAATTGCAATAACAAGGTTCAGGACTAAAACGCAAACATTCCAAAACATATAACCGCCAATGTCAGTGCCCAACGGTCGGGTGTTCCGAAACAGGGAGAACCTGTTCCGAAACGCGGGACCGTTCCGAAATGAGTTCCGATACGGGGCTTGGCAGAAACATTTCCGTTTCGGAACGGTTCCTCCCGTTTCGAACGCCTTGGCCATTACAGGCCCCCGTTCCGAAACGGTAGCAGCCGTTCCGATACGGCCTGCCCAGATTGCAGAAAAATTGCTGTTTAAACACACAATTGACCTATCAAACATGCTCCAAAGGCAACCAAATTATACCAACAACTCATAACATGCATAAGGAACATAATTGCACCAACCATACTCAAACATGGCATCAATTAAGCAAATCCCCAAATCTATAGGCATGCATCCTACTTAGAAAACCATTCAAGCACCAATATACCAAAACCACCTCACAAAGGCCAATTACAAGTTCCAACATCATTAACAACATAAAACCAACTTAGGGAGTCCAAAACATCTCCCAAAACAATAACATAGGTCCCCCATTGCTGAATGCCCAAAAGCTAATAGTGTTAGAAAACATTCACCATACATGAGCTTAAAACTTCACTTGGATTCTTGGCTTCCTTGCTTCCCCAAATGCACTTCAATGCTCTGCATTATTGGTTTAAGAAAAGAGAGAGCGTAAGCAAATAGCTTAGTGAGGAATGCTCATTTTAAACTACACAATAATGCATTTATAAAACACCTTTATAAACCTTAGTTCAAAATATCATTTGTACATGCACATAAGCATTTAAAACAAGCAATTCATGCTTCAAGTTTATAACATGTCATATTGGCCACAAGTGATACAATCAACATAAGATCCACACATGGACTTTTAAACACCATTGTGATCTTACAATCCACAAGGACCACACATGGACTTTTAAACACCATTGTGTCCTTAGCACAAGAATCATCCATGGACTTTTAAACACCATGATGTTCTTACAATTCACAAGGACCACACAAGGACTTTTAAACACCTTTGTGTCCTTAACAAGAATCACCCAAGGACTTTTAAACACCTTGGTGTTCTTAAATAAACAAGGCTCACACAAGGACTTTTAACCACCTTTGTGACCTTAACCAAGAACCAACCATGGACTTTTAACCACCATGTTGTTCTTAAATACACAAGATTCATACAAGGACTTTTAACCACCTTTGTGATCTTAACCAAGAACCAACCATGGACTTTTAACCACCATGTTGTTCTTAAAACAAGAACCACCTATGGACTTTTAACCACCATAGTGTTCTTAACCATCACTTGCCAATATACATCATTTTACAACATTAATCCACTGTTTTAAAGCATTTATCAAAGCCATAATCATCATGCATCATTATGCATCAAAACCATACCTAACAATGTTCAAAAACAAGAATCTCTTACCTTGAGCATTCTTCAACACATGGCTTATAAAATCAGCAATTAAACATGCTAAATATGCTTTCAAAACAGGATTTAAAACATGCAAACCAATCACATTGCATACAACCAATTCAAGGTTCATCATCAAGAGAGTTTTTCCGAAAACTTACTCTTGAGCTTAGCTAAGTTGCTTAGACTTAAACTAAGCTCCCAAACCTTCAAAACATTGGTTTCAAAGCTGAAAACCAAAATCCACTCACCGATTCCGTTTCGCCACTTGCCGAAACACCAAACAAGCTTCTGGATCACCACCTCAAGGATTCAAAGATGACTCCCCTGTTTTAAACACATCAAAGCAGAGGATTAATGCATCATCATGCATTAATATCTTCAATGAAAGCACCTAAACTCGCTGCTCTCATCAACACTCCCATTTCGGCTACCAAACACAACCGAAATCACCTCCAAACAACTCCACAACACTACCCAGTCATGATCAATCAATTCTAAACATCCTTAAACCTCAATTAACATCCAAAAAGGATCTAACCACGTCCTTATACCTCCAGCTATAACAGATCATCAAGATCACTTCAAAAACAACTAAGAACTCAAGCAAAACTTAGGAAATTTAACCTATCCGGGATTGCATTGATTAAACCTCAATTTCTCATCAATTAAACATTCAATTAACATCAAAAAGACACCTCAAAACACTGCCCAAACAGATCATACGAATTTTATCAAAAATCAACCAAATCTTGCATTTTAAAGCCAAGATCAAGAACACATCTACAAAACCTTTTACAAAACACAAATCAAGGATTGAGAACTTGGGAATTTCAATAAAGAACTGAGAATTTAGAGGAGAAGGACGTTCATACCTCTAAACTTGAGTTTCTCCCTTTTTGGAACCAAAATTCTTGAAAATCCAAATAGCAAATGCTAAGGTTTTGTTGAAGAGATGATTAGAGATCAAATGAGGAATGAATTCTCATATTTGGAAATCAAAATCAGAGGGAAATGTGCTGGAGAATGTGTTTGGTTTGAGAGAAAAGATGAGAGAAAAGGAAAATGGGAATTTGGAAAAGTTAGTTGGAAAATGCTAAAATATCTTCCCTCCCTTTTACTTTTATTTAAAAACCATTAATTAATCATTTAACATTTAAGAAAAATCTGGAGAAACTCCCTTTTGCGTAAATAGCTCCTTAAAGATTCAAAGTTTCAATCCTTTTTAAAACAGCCACACAGTTTTCAAAAATTACATTTTGGTTACTAACAAAAATGTCACTCTTCCAAACCTCAATTTGTAAAATTGATTTCACCATTCTCTTATATATAATAAAAGAGGATTTTAAGACATTTTTCCATATTTTTAATGCAACCCGAACTAGGCTTTCCTAAATTCACCTTTATATATTCGAACCACAATCCGACCGACCCGGTCCGAACCCAAAACTTCTAAGCCCAAAATTGGGCCGTTACAACTCTCCCCCCCTTAAGAAATTTCGTCCTCGAAATTTACCTGAAGGAAAGAGGTACGGAAACTGCTTCAGCATGTCATCCTTCCGTTCCCACGTGGCTTCTTCATCACCACAATGCTTCCACAACACCTTTACCAACTCAATGGTCTTGCCTCGAAGAACTTTACTATCCGAATCCAGAACCTCCACCGGTTCCTCATCATAGGTCAAATCCGGATTCAATTCCACTTCTTCCACAGGCATCACATGCGAAGGATCCGATCTATACTTCTGAAGCATAGAAACATGAAACACATCATGAATCTTTTCCAACTCTTGAGGTAACCTCAACTTGTATGCAACAGGACCCACACGTTCAACCACCTCGTATGGTCCAATGTACCTAGGGCTCAACTTACCCTTACGGCCAAACCTCATCACCTTTTTCCAAGGCGAAACCTTCAAAAACACACGGTCACCCACCGCATACTCAATCTCCTTACGCTTCAAATCCGCGTAAGACTTTTGCCGATCAGAAGCTGCCTTCAAATGCTCACAAATGAGCTTCAACTTCTCGGTGGTTCCTTTCAACAAAGCCGGCATCGAAACCAACTTTTGACCCGTTTTAGCCCAACAAAGAGGAGTCCTACACTTCCTCCCGTACAAAGCCTCATAAGGTGCCATTTGAATACTTGCCTGATAACTATTATTATAGGCTAACTCCACCAAAGGAAAATGTTTCTCCCAAGAGCCCTGAAACTCAATCACGCAGCACCTCAACATATCCTCCAAAACCTGGATAACACGCTCGGACTGTCCATCCGACTGAGGATGATAAGATGTACTGAAATTCAACCGTGTACCCAAAGCTTGATACAAACACTGCCAGAAACGCGATGTAAACCTCGGATCCCTATCCGACACAATCGACTTTGGCACACCATGCAGCCGCACAATCTCAGCAATGTACAGCTCCACAAGCTTATCCAAAGAATACGTAGTATGCACAGGT
Organism: Hibiscus tridactylites; assembly: GCA_958450335.1. Taxonomy (NCBI): domain Eukaryota; kingdom Viridiplantae; phylum Streptophyta; class Magnoliopsida; order Malvales; family Malvaceae; genus Hibiscus; species Hibiscus tridactylites. The sequence goes on from CAUDLX010000224.1 coordinate 29,568, forward strand.
AAGAAATGCGCACACTTCGTCAGGCGATCCACAATCACCCACACCGAATTCTTCTTCGATGGCGACAAAGGTAAACCAGACACAAAATCCATGGTAATCCTTTCCCACTTCCATTCAGGAATTCTCAACGGTTGCAACAACCCTGAAGGAAACTGATGCTCAGCCTTAACTCGCTGACACACCATGCACTTGCTCACAAACTCAGCAACATCCTTCTTCAAACCCACCCAATAGTACTCATCACGAAGATCACGATACATCTTAGGACTACCAGGGTGCATAGCAAAAGGACTACTATGACCTTCAGTCAGAATAGCACGCCTCAATTCAGCATCATTGGGCACTACTATCCGACTCCCAAAACACAACACTCCATCATCATTAAAACAGAAATCCGAAGGCCTACCCTCCGCGATATCCTGAACATGAGGTACCAAGGAATCATCCAACAACTGCTTTTCCTTAATCAGCTGAACCAAAGATGGTTTCACTTGCAACTCAGCCACAAGACCACCATCGCGCGAAATACTCAAACTGGCAAACATAGCCCTCAACTCAACAGCTACCTTCCTATTCAAGGCATCCGCTACAACATTAGCTTTTCCAGGGTGATACTCAATCGTCAAATCATAATCCTTGAGCAACTCCACCCAACGCCGCTACCTAAGATTTAACTCCTTCTGAGACATCAGATACTTCAAACTCTTGTGATCCGTGTACACAGTACACTTCTCACCATACAGGTAATGTCTCCAGATCTTCAAAGCAAAAACCACCGCAGCCAACTCAATATCATGCGTAGGATAATTGCGCTCATGCACCTTCAACTGCCGTGAAGCATGAGCCACCACCTTACCCTCTTGCATCAACACACATCCCAAACCAACACAAGACGCATCATTATACACCACAAACTCTTTCCCTGATTCAGGTTGAACCAAGATCGGAGCTTGCGTCAAAGCTGCCTTAAGCTTCTCAAAAGCCTGTTGTCTCGCTTCTGTCCACTCATACTTAACATCCTTCTGCAACAACTTTGTCAAAGGTGCAACAATCTTTGAAAAACCATCCATGAACCTCCGGTAGTATCCTGCCAAACCAAGGAAACTACGGACCTCATGAACAGACTTAGGAACCTTCCAATTCATCACTGCCTCAATCTTCTGAGGATCAACTCGAATCCCCTCAGCAGAAACCACATGACCAAGAAACACCACCTCCCTAAGCCAGAACTCACACTTGCTTAGCTTAGCATAAAGCTGATTTTCCAACAAAGCTTGCAACACAATTCTCAAATGCTCTTCATGCTCCTCCTCAGTACGTGAGTAGACGAGGATATCATCAATGAACACCACAACAAATTTGTCCAGGTATTCATGAAACACACGATTCATCATGTCCATGAAAGCTGCAGGAGCATTTGTCAAACCAAACGACATCACAAGGAACTCATAATGCCCATACCTCGTCCTGAAAGCTGTCTTAGGCACATCCACATCCTTTACCTTCAACTGGTAATACCCTGACCTCAAGTCAATCTTAGAGAACACAGCTGCTCCCCGAAATTGATCAAAGAGATCATCAATTCTCGGCAAAGGATACCGATTCTTGATAGTCAACTTGTTCAGCTGACGATAATCAATGCACATTCTCATAGTGCCATCCTTCTTCTTCACAAACAAGACATGTGCACCCCAAGGTGACACACTCGGCCGAATGAACCCACGATCAAGCAACTCTTGCAATTGCGTCTTCAGCTCCTTCAACTCTTTAGGTGCCATTCTATAAGGAGTAATGGACACAGGAGTTGTGTTCTCATACAGCTCAATCCCAAACTCCACTTCACGACTAGGAGGTAACCCAGGCAACTCCTCAGGAAACACACCAGGGAACTCTCGCACAGTCCTGATATCTTGCACACGCAACTCCTTAGTGCTAGGATTCATCACAAAAGCTAGGTAAGCTTCACAACCTTGCCTCAGCATCCGGCTCGCCTCCAATGTAGACACCACATTGGCAAGAAACTTCACATTCTCACCAACCACAACAACCTCATAATCATCCGCAAGCTTCAACGAAACTCGCTTATTCTCACAATCCACTACAGCTCGATGCTCAGCAAGCCAATCCATACCAAGGATTACATCAAAACCATAAAAAGGTAACTCCATAAGATCAACAGGAAAAACATGACCTTGCACAACCAAAGGACATCTCCTATAAAGCTTTCGAGTCACAACAGTCTCACCAAAAGAACTTGTGACACGCATACCAACATCCAAAGACTCAACAGGCAAACCAAGCAATTCAGCATTCTCACGCAATATGTATGAGTGCGTAGATCCAGAATCAATCAAGAAAAGTAATGACAAGGATTGCAAAGTAAAAGTACCTGCTATCACATACGTGTCATTCCTTCCCTCCCTCTGAGCATATACCCTCGCCTGGCCGCCACCTTCAGGTTGAACAGCTACAACATGGGCTACATTATGTCCACCCTCCTCTCTCCGCTGAAAGTTACCACGGCCGCGCCCACGACCTCTCTGTGGTGCAACAACAACAGGAGCACGCACTTGGCCACCAGCCAACATAGGACACTCTCTCCTCATGTGATCCGTAGATCCACAGTTCCAGCATGCATTACCAGCCGCCACAACAGGAGCTTGCACCTCCCTCACAGCTTGAGGACAATCACGTTTCATATGGCCACGCGAACCACATGTCCAACATGCGCTCGAATCAACTCTAGCCATGCCTCCCTGAGCAGGCGCACCACCACCTCGCTTAGCTGTGGACTGATACTTCTGATCACGTCCCCTCTTGTTCCGTCCACCACCGGAACTATACTCAGCCACTCGCTTACCAGCACCAGAACCAGCACTTTTAGCAGATAAACCCAAGTTCATCTCAATATCCTTTGCTCGGCCCACCAGCACATCAAAATCATTATACTCAGCCGCCAGCACATACATCTTTACTTCCATCACCAAACCATAACGGAACCTTTCACACCTCTCCCGCTCGTCCGGAACTAGCTCAGGTGCATACTGACTGAGTCGGACAAACTGAACTTCATACTCAGCTACAGACATGCTCCATTGGGTAAGAGACATGAACTCCCTCTTCTTTTCATCTAGGTACCTCACACCCAGATACCTTCTCTTGAACGCGTTCTGAAAGAACGTCCAAGTTACATCAGCTTTCGCCATCCCAGAGATAGAGGTCGTCCACCACGTGTAAGCATCATCTTGCAACAATGATACTACACAACCCAGCTTCTGCACATCAGTGCAACTCATCTGCCCCAATATTCTCTTGGTACTCTCTAACCAAGATTCAGAACCTTCTGCAGACAAACCCCTGAACTCAGTCCCTCCCAGACTGCGCAAACGTTCCAAGGGTAGTCTGACTCCAGCATCTCCCTGATGCCCAGCTCCTTGAGCTCCAGCTACCGCCGCTCGAAAAGCACCAGCAATAGCTTGTACCAGTATCATCATGTCAGGAACAGCTTGCCCCTGACCAGCTTCAGGTCCAGCGACCCCAGCACCAGCTGCAACATCAGCTCCTTCACCCCCAGCACCACCACCACCAGGCGGAGGAGGTAAATCCATAGCATTCTCAACGTTCTCTTCATTTTCATTCTGAGCCATAGCTCGCGTATTAACTCTCAACTCTCTACGAGGTGCCATTCACTAACAATGCAATCACAATGCAATAAAACAAAGTCAGACTCAGCAAGGTAAGCAATCCAAGTACTCAAGCTCATTTCCAATTAAAAACAACATCATTACATTAGCTTTGATTTGGCAATGGGTACCCACAACATGCTTCACCACAGCATACACCACAATTGTAACATACTTACAATTCACTCACATGCTTTCACTCAACAAGCATACAAAGCATACATACTTAAATCATCCACATAATCATTCCAACCTACACGAGAACTCAGCTCTGATACCACCAAATGTAACCCCCTTAACCCGGCCCAAACGGTTGAACCGAATTAAGAAGTTTACACGGGGAAAACCAAAGTCAACCCAAAAGTCAACCTTGATTAACGACCCTTTTTTTTCTTTTAAAACTTTTCTAGATGCACATTAACCCTAGATATGTTCACAAGATCAACATACTCAAAGATCATAACAATCAGAGAACATTCAGGGACTTGATTGCACAAATTAAGAAAATATGGACCAATTTGTAAATTCTGAAAGTTATAAGGACTTAGCTCAATTAAAAGTTACCAATATGAAATTAATCATATTTAATGTTTCTCTGTCGAATTTCAGCTCAAACGGACATCTCAAACTCATTCAATTGCAATAACAAGGTTCAAGACTAAAACGCAAACATTCCAAAACATATAACCGCCAATGTCAGTGCCCAACGGTCGGGCGTTCCGAAACAGGCAGAACCTGTTCCGAAACGCGGGACCGTTCCGAAACGAGTTCCGATACGGGGCTTGGAAGAAACATTTCCGTTTCGGAACGGTTCCTCCCGTTACGAACGCCTGGGCCATTACAGGCCCCCGTTCTGAAACGGTAGCACCCGTTCCGATACGGCATGCCCAGATTGCAGAAAAATTGCTGTTTAAACACACAATTGACCTATCAAACATGCTCCAAAGGCAACCAAATTATACCAACAACTCATAACATGCATAAGGAACATAATTGCACCAACCATACTCAAACATGGCATCAATTAAGCAAATCCCCAAATCTATAGGCATGCATCCTACTTCGAAAACCATTCAAGCACCAATATACCAAAACCACCTCACAAAGGCCAATTACAAGTTCCAACATCATTAACAACATAAAACCAACTTAGGGAGTCCAAAACATCTCCCAAAACAATAACATAGGTCCCCCATTGCTAAATGCCCAAAAGCTAATAGTGTTAGAAAACATTCACCATACATGAGCTTAAAACTTCACTTGGATTCTTGGCTTCCTTGCTGCCCCAAATGCACTTCAATGCTCTGCATTATTGGTTTAAGAAAAGAGAGAGCGTAAGCAAATAGCTTAGTGAGGAATGCTCATTTTAAACTACACAATAATGCATTTATAAAACACCTTTATAAACCTTAGTTCAAAATATCATTTGTACATGCACATAAGCATTTAAAACAAGCAATTCATGCTTCAAGTTTATAACATGTCATATTGGCCACAAGTGATACAATCAACATAAGATCCACACATGGACTTTTAAACACCATTGTGATCTTACAAACCACAAGGACCACACATGGACTTTTAAACACCATTGTGTCCTTAGCACAAGAATCATCCATGGACTTTTAAACACCATGATGTTCTTACAATTCACAAGGACCACACAAGGACTTTTAAACACCTTTGTGTCCTTAACAAGAATCACCCAAGGACTTTTAAACACCTTGGTGTTCTTAAATAAACAAGGCTCACACAAGGACTTTTAACCACCTTTGTGACCTTAACCAAGAACCAACCATGGACTTTTAACCACCATGTTGTTCTTAAATACACAAGATTCACACAAGGACTTTTAACCACCTTTGTGATCTTAACCAAGAACCAACCATGGACTTTTAACCACCATGTTGTTCTTAAAACAAGAACCACCTATGGACTTTTAACCACCATAGTGTTCTTAACCATCACTTGCCAATATACATCATTTTACAACATTAATCCACTGTTTTAAAGCATTTATCAAAGCCATAATCATCATGCATCATTATGCATCAAAACCATACCTAACATTGTTCAAAAACAAGAATCTCTTACCTTGAGCATTCTTCAACACATGGCTTATAAAATCAGCAATTAAACATGCTAAATATGCTTTCAAAACATGATTTAAAACATGCAAACCAATCACATTGCATACAACCAATTCCTGGTTCATCATCAAGAGAGTTTTTCCGAAAACTTACTCTTGAGCTTAGCTAAGTTGCTTAGACTTAAACTAAGCTCCCAAACCTTCAAAACATTGGTTTCAAAGCTGAAAACCAAAATCCACTCACCGATTCTGTTTCGCCACTTGCCGAAACACCAAACAAGCGTCTGGATCACCACCTCAAGGATTCAAAGATGACTCCCTGTTTTAAACACATCAAAGCAGAGGATTAATGCATCATCATGCATTAATATCTTCAATGAAAGCACCTAAACTCGCTGCTCTCATCAACACTCCCATTTCGGCTACCAAACACAACCGAAATCACCTCCAAACAACTCCACAACACTACCCAGCCATGATCCATCAATTCTAAACATCCTTAAACCTCAATTAACATCCAAAAAGGATCTAACCACGTCCTTATACCTCCAGCTATAACAGATCATCAAGATCACTTCAAAAACAACCAAGAACTCAAGCAAAACTTAGGAAATTTAACCTATCCGGGATTGCATTGATTAAACCTCAATTTCTCATCAATTAAACATTCAATTAACATCAAAAAGACACCTCAAAACATTGCCCAAACAGATCATACGAATTTTATCAAAAATCAACCAAATCTTGCATTTTAAAGCCAAGATCAAGAACACATCTACAAAACCTTTTATAAAACACAAATCAAGGATTGAGAACTTGGGAATTTCAGTAAAGAACTGAGAATTTAGAGGAGAAGGACGTTCATACCTCTAAACTTGAGTTTCTCCCTTTTGGAACCAAAATTCTTGAAAATCCAAATAGCAAATGCTAAGGTTTTGTTGAAGAGATGATTAGAGATCAAATGAGGATTGAATTATCATATCTGGAAATCAAAATCAGAGGGAAATGTGCTGGAGAATGTGTTTGGTTTGAGAGAAAAGATGAGAGAAAAGGAAAATGGGAATTTGGAAAAGTTAGTTGGAAAATGCTAAAATATCTTCCCTCCCTTTTACTTTTATTTAAAAACCATTAATTAATCATTTAACATTTAAGAAAAATCTGGAGAAACTCCCTTTTGGGTAAATAGCTCCTTAAAGATTCAAAGTTTCAATCCTTTTTAAAATAGCCACACAGTTTTCAAAAATTACATTTTGGTCACTAACCAAAATGTCACTCTTCCAAACCTCAATTTGTAAAATTGATTTCACCATTCTCTTATATATAATAAAAGAGGATTTTAAGACATTTTCCATATTTTTAATGCAACTCGAACTAGGCTTTCCTAAATTCACCTTTATATATTCGAACCGCAATCCGACCGACCCGGTCCGAACCCAAAACTTCTAAGCCCAAAATTGGGGCGTTACAAATTCTATAAATTGTAATTGATATAGATAGGGATGAAATGTGCTGATTTGGTGATGTAACCCCCTCGTCCCGGTCTGGCCGGATGACAGGTCCGAGTGAGCCACACGGGGAAAACCGAAGCGAAACCCAAAGGATTCCCCCTCGGTTAGCAACCCTATTTTTTTCTTTTTATGTTAATCTTGTCTAGAGGATGGTTAAACCCCAAGTGATTCACAACAGCGGAAACATACAAGGAAAACACATTCGAACCCCGGCCATGCATAAACAGTCCATTTTTAAGCTTACAGGCAGACAATATCGATACCCTTGTCAAGGGTATCGATACCCCCTTTCTAGGTCAACCCAAGAAGTCAACCACGAGAAGACCGTATCGATACCCTTACCAGGGGTATCGATACCCCCTTTCTCGGTCAACCCTCCTTGGTCAACAGAGTAGACCTGTATCGATACTCGGGAACCCCGTATCGATACGCTCTACTCTCACTCAAAATTCTAAAATTCCAGTAACTTTGGAGGGTATCGATACCCCAGGCAAAATCTGAGGCCTTTGGGCAAGACAATATCGATACCTTAGCTAGGGGTATCGATACCCCCTGCACTGCAAATTCCTCAATTTCAACTTAAACGACCCCAACACGACTCTAAATGCATTTCTCGACTCACCTAAGCATACACGAACATGCAAGCACACATATTTAAGCCAAGGGTGTCATTCAAACATGGATTAAAGCATTCATGCATAACATTCTAATTAAAGAGCAATTTAGGCCATATTGTGCATGCTTAAAGGCTCAAATGGTCATAAAGCCACAAGTTAATCAAAAGAGGTTTGCACTCAGCATAAAGCAACCTAAAACATCCTAAAGCATGCCATCATACACACTAACATTCATCAAAGTATAACATGCTTACAATCCATAATCAATCCAAAACAACATCATTTGAAAGAGTCATACAAGGCTCATACAAACACACCCTATTGCCACATTGCTTAACTAGTACAAAATTAACCATACTCATGCTCATCACGTATATCCACATCATGATATATATACATGCACCATATAATCACAAGTACAAGAGCATAGTCATTAAGCACATTGGCATTTAAGGAAAACAAGACTAAATTCACTACTTGGATTATAAGGAAGTGGCCTACCAAGCACACTTTACACACACACACTCTACTCATGCTCGAACCAAACTTTAAAACAAGTTAAGACGACTCACCGCCCTTCCTTAGCAATTCGAACCAATCCTCCTACGAACCCGGATTCGGTCCCAAAGCCTCCTTAACGTTTCCTCTTGCTTCTAGTCAAACAAAACACATACATTACTTCCCAATTCAATGCTAACTCAACCATCAACTTACTTTGCAAACTCAACCATCAACTTACTTTGCAAACACAACCCAATTTCCACAATTTCCCAAACCACCTAATATCTCAAAAACCCAATTTTCGTACTCCAACAACCCTTGGCTGAAATACCCATTTCCAAACACCCAAATGACTTCCAAAACATCCCAAATCACCCTCCTAACATAGGTAGACCATCAGCCCTTCAATTTCAACATTAAACCCACCAAAAACCCAAATTTTAATACCTTAAAATTTGCCCTAAGGACCCACTACGAATTTTCATCCAAATTCAACCAAATTAATATTTAATGTGTATTTCATTATGATTAAACAAAACCCCAACACAATTTATCAAAACAAATTGGAAAACCCCCTTAAAATTCAAACTTTAATATGAACCCTAATTTCCAAAACCCCATGTTTTTTAAATCCAAGACCATAGCTAGGTAGAGGGTAAAGAGAAGGTTAAGAAAACATATTCACCTTTCAAAAACACCTTAAAACGAGGTTGGAATAGGATGGAATAGTAACTTGTGTTTTGGGAGAGTTTGAAAATGGGGATGGGGCTATTCACGTTGGAAAGGGAGGGTGAGAAAGAAGATGACAACTTTTTCCTTAAAGTGGTCTTGCTTTTTAAATAGTTTGGGTCAAATTACATCATTGGTCCTCCCTTTTTTTACTAAAGTTCAATTAGGTCCCATTTAAGGTTGAATTGACTTAATTAAATTTTATTGACTCGAACTATAAACCCGGTTAACTCCTAGGCCCAAGACACGGGTGTTACAGGTGAACCGGTCAACCATCATCCAAATAGCATCATATTTTCTGGGAGAACAAGGAAGACCAGTCACGAAGTCCATGGTAATTCGTTCCTATTTCCACTGCGGCAATTCAAGTGGTTGGAGTAATCCAGTGGGAACTTTATGTTCAACTTTGACTCTTTGACAATTGAGACATTTAGATACAAATTCATTGATAGTCGCTTTCATACCAGACCACCAATACAATGATTTGAGATCTTTATACATCTTAACCGATCCAGGGTGGATCGAGAAAGAACTCTGGTGTGCCTCTTCCAGAAGATCTCTGTTCAAATTCTCATCATTTGGAACACATATTCTATCTTTAAAGTAGAGGAGACCGTTTGTGTGAATACGGAATCCTTCTCCAGACTTTGTATCAAGCTTGGAAATAATATCCTGAAGTTCTGGATCAGCTTGCTGAAGATTTCCAATCCTTGAAATTAGACTGGATTGAATTTGAAGTTCGGATAGAAATCCTTGCTTTTGATGCACTCGGAGATGAGCGTTCATAGCAGTTGGAGCTACAAGATTCATTTAAATAATTTAAATAATTTAGACAGAATATCATTAAAGGTATATATATTTTTATTTTCTTAAAGATCAAGGATGAGAATTTTACCCAATGTCGATTTACGACTCAAGGCGTCTGCAACCACATTGGCTTTTCCTGGATGATAGTCAATGACTATATCATAGTCTTTCAATAACTCTATCCATTTGCGTTGTCTCAAATTCAGATATTTCTGAGTCATGAGATACTTTAAGCTCTTGTGATCGGTGAACAAATAACATTTCTCACCATACAAGTAGTGTCTCCATATGTTGAGAGCAAACACGATAGCAGCAAGTTCGAGATCATGCGTTGGATAGTTTAATTCATGAGATTTCAATTGGCGTGAAGAATAAGCAATCACATTGTCACCTTGCATTAAAACACATCCAAGACCCGCATGTGAAGCATCATTGTACACTGTATAGTCTTTTCCCGATTCTGGTTGGATCAAAAATGGGGCATGAGTCAAGGCTATTTTAAGTTGGTCAAAGCTTTTCTATTGCTTTTCAGACCATTCAAATGGTTGGTCTTTACGAAGAAGTTTAGTCAAAGGTAAGGCTATAGTGGAGAACCCTTTGACAAACCTTATGTAGTAACCAGCTAGACCAAGAAAACTTCGTATTTCATTGACATTTCTGGGAGGTCGCCAAACCATGATTGACTGGATTTTCTTTGGATCTACTTTAATTCTTTCTGCTGAAATTACATGGCCAAGAAAAGAAACTTCTAATAACCAGAACTCGCACTTGGAGAATTTTGCAAATAATTGGCGTTCCCGGAGAGTTTGTAAGACAATGCGGAGGTGATCAGCATGTTCTTCTCGGTTGCGAGAATAGACTAGAATGTTATCAATGAAGACGACTATAAATTTATCAAGTTAAGGCTTGAACACTCTATTCATGAGATCCATGAATGCTGCCGGAGCATTTGTTAATCCGAAAGGCATTACCAGAAATTCATAGTGGCCGTAACGAGTTCTGAAAGCTGTTTTTGACACATCCTCCTCTTTGACTCTCATTTGATAGTATCCAGATCGCAGATCAATCTTTGAGAACACCGAAGCATCCCTAAGTTGATCGAACAGATCTTCTATTCTTGGGAGCAGATATCGGTTCTTGATTGTGATCTTGTTCAATTGATGGTAGTCAATGCAAAGACGCATTGCTCCATACTTCTTCTTTACAAACAGAATAGGTGCACCCCAAGGAGAAGTGCTAGGTCGAATGAAACCCTTGTCCTGAAGCTCTTGAAGTTTCTTTTGCAATTCTTTTAACTCAAGAGGTGTCATCCGGTACGGAGTAATAGACACCGAACTTGAGCCATGTTGTATTTCAATCCCAAATTCAACTTCTCTAGTCGGAGGGAGACCAGGTAGTTCCTCAGGAAACACATCAATAAATTCAGAAACAACATGCAATTCAGGTATTCCAAATTCAATTTGATCTTGTAAGACCATGGATGCAAAAATGGATGTGGGCTTTTTATCAATTAGGAGTATGGATTCTTTTCCTAAACCCTGAAGGTACAATCTTTTATTTTGGCAATCTATCCAAGCCTCACGTTACTTAACCAATCTAAACCCAATATTAAATCAAACTCACAGGATGGTAATATGTAGAGATCAACAGAGAATGGCAAGTTGCTAATATGCAATGAACAATTTCTACATATTAGATTAATATTTGAATTTCCTCCTAAAGGGTTTGAGACTATCAGACTTGTTTTCACAATTTTAGGTTCTAAATTCAACCTTTTTACTACATATAGACATGTGAATGAATGAGTGGATCCCAAATCTATTAAGGCATAAACATGATGTGAGTTTATCTCAACAGTACCTGCAATCACTTTAAGAGATTCTTCCTCATCCCTACCACAGATGTGGTAGACTCTAGCAGGAGCTCGGGATTCCTGATGAGTAGAAGCATTAGAGTGAGTACCCTTGCCTTTCTTCTAATAACTTGGCTGGGCTGACTTGGCATTCCTGTTTCGATTAGATGACGTCGGACTAGGAACTGCAGTGTTACGGGCTGTCATAGATTCAGGCTTTTAAGGACAGTCTTTGGTGTAGTGATCATCGCCACCACAAGCATAACAGAGATTCACCTGAAGTCTGCACTGACCACGATGTAGTTTCTGACAGAACTTACAAGGAGGAATATTTTCAGAATTTCTCGTGCTATTGACTGATATAGCCGGTACTAAAGATCTTATCAATGTAGATAGTTTCGAAGTGTAATTACTCCTTGGAGCATAAGTGAAATTAGAATACCCTTCCTTCTGAAATTTAGTCTTCTTAAACTGCCATTGAGACTTGTCATCTCGTTTCTTCTTTTTGTCAGATCGATTGCCCCCTTTTCTCCTTTCAGCAGCTTTCATTCTAGCTTCTGTTGCAATGGTTCGATTAACAAGATTCTGGAAATCATTAATTCCTAGAGCAGTGAAGATTAGACTCAGTTCATCAGTCATACCTTCAATGAACATTATGCATTTATCAGCCTCAGTTTTAATGTACTCTGCACCGTATTAGCAATACTTGCAAAAGTCTGCTACATACTGCTCAATAGGTCGATTGGCCTGTTTGAGGTGTAGGAATCTCTTTCTTCTTTCTGCCAAGTATTGTTCACTGATGTACTTCTTTTTGAATTCTTCAATGAAAAATTCCCATGTCACCAGTTCAGTTGGAACAGTTAGAGTAGTGGTTTCCCACCAATTCATAGCTTCGTCTGCTAGCAAAGCCACAACACACTCCAATTTATGACCATCAGAGCACTGTAATTGTCTGGTTACCACCTTGGTGGTGTTTTCAAGCCAATACTCTGCATCTTCTGGTCTTTCTTCATTTGTACCAGCAAAAGTGTAGGCTCAATGCTGAGAAAGTTTATCTATCAGTGCTCTGCTAGGTGCAACAGTAACAGAAGCAGCAGGTTGCTCTTGTTTCAGATTTGACAGAAGTTGGTTGAACATCTCCTTCATACTGAGGAGACATTCCCTTTGAGCAGATTGAACCATAGGATTTTCAGGTGGAAGCTGTTCATGCCCAACAGTCTGAAGAGGCTCTCTGTTGAACTGTTCTGTGTTCTGAACAAGTTCTTTGTTGGATTGCTCAACGATCTGAACATGCTCTTTAGTGATCCGTTCAGTGACTTGAGCAGACTCTTTGGTGATTTGCTCAGTGATCTGAGCAGGCTCTTTGTTTTTCTCCTTTGTTGGAGGTTCAGTTCGGGCTGGTGGATTATCACCCAATCTCACACTTTCACCTTCACTCGAAGATTCATGTGAGCTCCCATTCTTTGGGTCCGTAATTTTCTATCATACATTTAAACAAGAAGATCATAAAAGCTCAATACAATTATCTTAGTATGCAATTCATGGGTGGCATACCTAAAAAGAGTACAGATGCATGCAAACTCGATTAGACTTTAGGAATTAACCTAAAAAGCTCTTATTACCACTTTATATAACACCCCTCACCTCAGATTAGGGGCAAGGAGCGTTATATGTTCGGATTCGTATTAACTTATTAGGCATTGGAAGGTAATTCGTGTGTGATGTTTTTTTATTTCTTAATTCGAATACAACTATATGATTTTAACTAATTTAGTCCATTCTTTATACTTATAAACCATACACATATTTTTATCATAATTCGTTCAATAGCTAGGTGGGCCTTTTTAAATTAATTCATTTACCTATCTTGTAATTCACATAACAATCTAATTTAATTTAATTAGACATTCGAATACGTCATATATATAATTCATTTTTATTCATTTCAATCCATTTGAATGCTCCCCTTAGACACCTCAATTCGATTCCAACATAATATCTAAGAGCATTTCCAATTATAAGGCTAATGGGTTTATAACAACATATATATTTAATCAGTCATCATCCATAGTGTTTAGACGTTTCCCTTATACAAAATATTTCCCCCAGGGTAACTATCAACGGCTAAACCTATCTGATGCCTATACAAAATATAACAAAAAGAATCATACCCCAAAACATATACTAAGGGCCAACCTATACCCCATATATATACCCCTTTAATTACATAACAAAATGAGGGAAACTAACTTATAAAATTCATACACTCTTAAAATAGTAGTTCATGAACATGACCATTAAGGCAAATTGCACTAGCATGCTTACCGTTAAGCCACCCATCATAAGCATGACAAAGACAAAGAAAGGCATACTTAATCTTCGTGCTATCGGATATCAGAAGGTAGATCAACACGCTACTACCTGAAATTTTGGGGAAGGAAAGGTTCGAGTGATAAGTACTTCTAGTACTTAGTGAGGAAACCTTAAACTATCAATTTTCCATTTCATAATTAAGTGACCACATATTAGTCCAAGCCTTAAATCATCACATTTTTCTATTCCATTCGAATAGGTCAATACAATCAAATAAATTTCACAAACAATTTAACAACATCAATAATCAATCGAATTGAATAATTCAAGGCATCTAAATTTTCAATCGAACACAAGCAATTTAAGGTACCAACCATATCATAATCGAAACATTAAAGGCTATCAATGGTTATTTTATATTCATTTTGCATATAAATATCATGGATTAAAGATCAATTTATTCATTTCCTTATTCATCATGCACCATTCGAACAACATGATTCGATTGCACATAATAGATCAATAACAATTTCAGATAAACAAGCAGTAGAAAACTGTAGCAGAGAATCAATTAATTTAATAATTCATAATTGACATGCTACCATCCAATTCATAAAAATTCACCAAAACAAGAATTTCAATTTTGAAGTACATGGAATTCTTTCTTATTAATTCAATTCGCATGCCTTGGTTAGTATAGTAAGCTAGGTATTCGAGTCACGTATTACTGAATTGTGAATCAAATCCACCATATAATAGGTACCCAAGTACCAATCATCGTATCACATACCATTTTAATAAAAAATAGTGTTAAACGGTATTTTTTAAGATGACCAAGGACGGAGCAAGGGAGACTGGCCGCCGGCAACCTTGGACAGTGTACGTAGGTAGGATATCGGAAACGCTGCACCGGAAAGGTCTATGGCAAGTGTTTGATAGGCATGGTGTGGTGTTCGATGCTTTCATCCCTCGGAAAAAGGGCAAAGGATGGAGGGAGGTTCGACTTTGTCAGGATGGCTAGTAGGGTCGATGCTGATCAGGCGATTGAACGCCTTAACAACAAATGGATTTATGGGTCTCGCTTGATGGTGAGTAAGGCAAGATTTGCCGACCGCGGATCGTCCTGGAATCAAAGAAATAGGGGTTTTGGCGATTCTAATCGAAAGATAGATGGGGATGAAAAGGGGCAATCTGAAATAAATAGTGTGAATTCGAAGAGGATACATATCACGGCTAAGGTGATTCAAGGGCATGTCGATATAGAGAAAGTGGCTATTTTACAACATTGTATGGTGGGCTGGTGCAATCGCCATTGGAGCTTGAAAGAATTAGCACCGAGGATGAACATTCCTAATCATCAAGGCTTGTCCATCCCGCGAATTGCTGGACCAGCAATTTTACTGATGTTTAAGGATGCGAAAACAAAGGCAGAGGTGTTGGAAAAGACGAGGTTTAGTGATTGCTTTTCAAAATTAGAATGCTGGGATCCGGGGATGACATTACAGACTCGACGGGCATGGATTTCAGTCCGAGGAGTCCCAACACACGCTTGGGCATTTGAGACATTCAAAAACATTGCGAAGACTTGGGGTTCGCTTGTTCGAGTTGCGGAGAACACAGCATCGCCGACATCGTTCGAATGCGGCTGGTTATTGATTGAAACGGAATTGATGGAATTCATCGATACAAGAGTGGTGCTGGAAGTTGAAGGAAAATTGCACCATGTATTTGTCAAAGAGGTGACCATCTTTGGGCCTCTTGTTGACTGTGAATGCACAACGGCCAGTGACGCTAGCAGTGACGAGTCATCGGAGTGTAGTTCGTCGGAGTGTGTGCCGGAATCGAGTATGGGGGAAGAACAACAACGTGAAAATTCTGAGGACGTGGGAACATGGCTGAAAGATTGGCAGTGTAATCAGCTTTGGAATGATGGTTACCGTGGGAACCAAGATGTGGTTGATGACATGCCGGTTGTCGCGTCTGGGTGTATGTTGTCGACGCCGATTCACTGTGGGATATCGTTGGGCGGCAGTGAAGCAGGGCTGGTGGGTGTTTCACCGGCATTAGGAGTTTATGATAATACAAAGAGTCAATATGAGATAGAGTTCCAAAAAATTGGAACTGTAGAAGCCAAGTCGTTAAAACAACCTCAAGTGGCTGACCATATCCACGAGGATAGCCAGGCTGCTCTGACTGGATTTCAAAACTAGCAGAGGGGGACGGTGACTGGAGAAAAAGTGTCGGACGGATTGGTTTATGTTCCGATTACGACAAACGCCGTCGAGCAGACTGGGTTGATCCCAATTCCTGTTGAAGAGCTGGGCGGTGAACAGGCAATACGCCAAAGTTGTGCAGCAGACTCCGTCATTCCGATTTGGATTAATGGGGTGCTTAAGAAGACGAAATCGGTGAATGCTTTGTCGGGGGTGGTGAAAAATCTGAAACAGGGAAGGGGAAGACCGAGGAAGAGTGGAGGCCGAGATTCCCAAACCATAGTCGCCGACGCTTCGATAACAGATTCGGATTTCCATCGCAGACATCAAATTTTGTACCGTGAAGCTACAGCGACAGCGGCGTTGGGGAACTTGGTGGGGGTGACATCGCTGGGCCGTGAGGAAGAGATATTACACGATTTGTCACGAGTGCTGCAGGACGGCATTCGAAATCTGTAGCAATGCGTCTAATGAGCTGGAACGTTAGGGGGTTGGGTTCTTTGTTGAAGAGGAGACGGGTGGGGGATGTAATTCGGAGGCAGCGTTTTGATATGGTTTTGATGCAGGAATCGAAATTAGAGGAGCTGGTGCCGTCGATTGTTGCTGGAATGTGGTACAATGATGGTTTTGAGTTTTCTTTTTCGCCATCCGTGGGAGCTTCGGGTGGATTGTTAGTGATTTGGGAAGGTGATCGTTTTGTGCTGGAATCGGTTGAGTTAGATAGACATTTTATTGTGCTTCAAGGGAAATGGAAGCCCGATGATATAGTTTGTTGTGTTATGGCAGTGTATGCCCCTTGCGATGTGTCGGAGCAGGAAGGTTTATGGCACCAGATGTTGACAGTGATCGAAGGTTTTTCGGGACCATGGTGTGTCGCGGGCGACTTTAATTCGGTGTTGCGTTCGTCGGAGAGAGCAGGTTGTAGCTCGACATCAAGAGGTATGATTTCTTTTGTTTCCTTTGTGAATGCTGCGAGCTTAATTGATATGCCGTTGCGAGGAAAACAATTTACATAGTTTGGTAGGGATAGTCGAAAGAGTTTTATCGATAGATTCCTTGTATCATCGTGGTGGTTGGATTGTTTTTCTAGGATCGAACAGTTGTCATTGCCGAGAGGCATATCAGACCAAGCCCCAATTCTTCTGTTGTGTGATGATATTGATTGGGGTCCAAGGCCATTCCGTTTCATAAATGTTTGGTTGGAAGAGAGGCGTAATGTTAGTCGTATGGCTGAGGAGTGGTGCCGTTTGACGGGAATGGGTATTGGTAATTCCAACACCTCGGTTAAGCTTAGACATTTGAAGCTCTTTCTTCGACAATGGAATAAAATGGACTTCGGGGATATTGAGAAAGAAATTTCACACATTCAAAGCCGTATCGATTGTTTGGATAGTGGTGAGGAGGAGCTGGCCGTGGGGGAGGGTAGTGAGTTGTGCGATCGAGAAAGGGCTTGGTTGCAAGCTTTGTGGCGAGCGATCCGCAGAAAAGAATCGTTGTGGCGACAAAAGTCGAGAGCGATTTGGCTTAAATTGGGTGATAGGAATACTGCGTTCTTTCATAGGGCAGCGAAGTTGCGTGCGATACGAAATGCGATTGTCGGGCTGACTATTGGTGGTACTTGGGTAACTGATCCGATCAAATTACGCAAACATGTTGTGAGCTTTTTCTCTAATCATTTTTCTGCGGAAGAGAGGTCTTGTAATTGGCGTTTCGAGGGATCTTTTAACAGGGTGAATGCAACTGAGAACTTGGCTTTGATTGTGCCATTTTCTATCGACGAGGCATGGGTTTTCGTGCGAGGAAGTGAGGGTTCGAAGTCTCCGGGTCCGGATGGATATAGTATGGAATTTTTTAAGAGATGTTGGGAGGTTCTAAGTGCAGATGTGGAACGGTTCTTGGCTGATTTTTTCTCCACGAGAAAGTTGCCTTTGGGTGTAAATAACACGTTTATTGTGCTGCTACCTAAAGTGGATTCGCCGGTTTCTTTGCATGAGTATCGCCCGATTAGCCTGCTAAATTCTATATATAAGATTTTAGCTAAAATTTTAGCTAGAAGGTTACAAGTGGTGTTGGGCGGTTTGATCAGTGACCATCAGTCAGCTTTTGTTCGCGGACGTCAGATAGTGGATGGAATTTTATTGGCCAATGAAACGATTCACTCTATGCGACATAGTCGGTTGGGTGGGTGTGTGCTGAAGCTTGATTTTGCGAAGGCCTACGATTGTGTCCGATGGGAATTCCTAGATCAAATTATGTGCTCGATGGGTTTTAGCGAGACTTGGCGGGGATGGGTAATGGAGTGTATTGGTACAGTTTGTTTATCTGTTCTGCTAAATGGGAGCAGAACGAAAGAGTTTGACAAGGGACGTGGGCTGCGACAGGGCTGCCCATTGTCGCCGTTATTATTCGTCATTGTGGCTGAAACTTTGCATCGGCTGTTAGTACAAGCGGAGGTAATGAGGCTGGTTCGTGGGGTGGGAGTGGCTCTGGGGGTGACGTTAACTCACCTTTAGTTTGCCGACGACACCATTCTATTTTTTGAAGCATCGGTAGAAGCGGCGTTGAAC
Source organism: Hibiscus tridactylites (assembly GCA_958450335.1). Classification (NCBI taxonomy): domain Eukaryota; kingdom Viridiplantae; phylum Streptophyta; class Magnoliopsida; order Malvales; family Malvaceae; genus Hibiscus; species Hibiscus tridactylites. The sequence continues at coordinate 48,447 of CAUDLX010000224.1, forward strand.
ATCCGCACGCTATTATGTTGTTTCCAGGTGTGCTCAGGTTTGCGAATTAATTTCTCGAAGTCTTCCCTTTATTCGATTGGTGTGGATGGGGATTTGGTTGCATCCATGGTAGATGTATTGTGTTGTCGTCGTGGGGAGTTACCGTTTGTCTATTTGGGGTTACCGCTGGGGGTGAATCCGCGAAACATTGCAGTATGGGAGCCTGTTATTGCATATGTCCGTCGGAAGCTTGCGGGTTGGAAGAGGACATCGCTATCGTTTGCGGCTCGCGTCACTCTAGTAAACTCTGTCTTATCTTCCCTCCGAGTATATTATATGGGCTTGTTTCGTGTGCTGAAAGGGGTGATTGCTGCTATTGATAAGTTGAGGCGAGCATTCTTATGGGGTGGGGTTAATTTACAGCGAAAAATGAGTAGAGTGAGTTGGAGTTTGGTGTGCCGGCCTCGCCATCTTGGCGGCTTGGGGGTGGCTGATTTGGAGGTTCGAAACAAGGCGCTATTGGCGAAATGGTCGTGGAGATATGCTAGGGATGTAACATCTTTATAGTGTGCTATTATTGTATCAAAGTATGGTGATGCGGCTCAGTGGTGGCGATTTAATGCTTCGGCTAGGGGACCGATGTCTGTAATTTGGAAGCAGATAGTGCATACTGTTAGTTCAGAGGGTGTGCAAAAGCACATGGGCGAGTCTCAGTTTGTTTGGAAGGTTGGCTCGGGGGAACGAGTGTTGTTTTGGTTTGATGCATGGTGTGTTGAGCAGCCGCTAAAAGATATTTTTCCTCGCCTGTTCTCAATTGCGGTTAATCGGTTAGCACTGGTAGTGGACAATGTTGTTGAGGGGAGTTTTCAACATGATCGGTGGGGGGACTTGTTCTGTCGTAGCCTACGTTCTTTTGAGGCTCGACAATTGCAGGACCTTTGGTCGTTGGTGTGTCATGTACATTTGCGACAAGGGGAGCTGGATATGCTTGTCTGGACACCGGATAAGCTTGGGATTTTTTCAGTCAAAGGGCTGTCTCGTTTGCTTATGATGGACAAGATGGGTGAAAGCGAGTTTGGGGACTGTTTTGCGTGGAAAGTCCTGGTTCCTCCTAAGGTCCAGGCGTTTTTGTGGTTTGCTTGGTTGTGCCGCTTGCCTACTTTTACGTTTTTGCGGATACGTGGGATCGATTTGGGCGAACACCAAGGTTTGTGTAGGTGGTGTCGAGAGAGGGAGGAAGATATTGAACATTTGTTTTACTTATGCTCGTTTGCTCAAGGCTTGTGGAATTGGTTTCGAGGGTGGTGGGCGATTTCTTTGCCTATGCCTAAAACATTAGCAGATTTTCTTCTCCTGGATATGCATTGTTCGTTTAAAGGCACATTGAGGAAGCTCTGGGTGTCGAGCATTGCTGCATTATTGTGGTCGTTGTGGCTTGCGCGCAACGACTTTGTTTTTAACGGAAAATTTGTCCCGGCATCGGAGATAGGCTTCTTGGTCAAATTACGATCTTTTTATTGGGTGAAGACCCTTAAAGAGGGGCTGTCCGTCAGTGAATCTCTTTGGTGGGACTGTCCGAGTTTGTTTCGGGACGGGGTTGACTAACAGATAGGCCGGTTGGGAGTGTGTTGGGAGCCCCTATCGGGGTAACCTTAAAATTTTCGGTGGATGGTTCTGCTCGTGGGAAGCCGGGGCCTGCGGGCTTCGGGGGGGGGGTGTTGCGTGATGCTTAGAGTCGTATCCTCGCGTTGTTTTCGGGGCCACTTGGTTCTCTTGATTCCAATGTTGCTGAGATTCGGGCGATAGCTTTTGCCTTGGATTACTTTGTTGCGTCTAAATGGGTTGATCGTCCTCTTATTATTGAGTCGGATTCCAAAGTGGCAATTGGATGGGTGCTTCAGGTGGAGCGTCGTCCATGGCGCTTATGGGAGTTCTTTCGTGCGATCAACCGTGCTTGTATGACGTTGGGTTCTGTTTGCTTTTCTCACATTTTCCGGGAGGCGAATGGGCTAGCTGACGCGCTAGCGAAGGAAGGGGTGTCTCGAGTCTCTTTATTTCAGGCTTCGATCTGATTGTTTGTAAGGGGAGGGGTCTTTGGATTCGCTTTTAAAGTCGACATGTCGTACTCTTTTCCTCCGTTAGGCTTAGGGAGGTTTTTATTGAGGCGCATGTTTGACTTGCGTTGTATATTTACCTTAATAATATACTTCGCTTTGCTGATAAAAAAAACATTTCATTTTAATGTCCACTGACATTAAACAAGAAGGTACACTTACGTACCACATATATCGAGTACACTAACGTACCGATTCTTATCGAGCTCAAGACTCTAGGCTAGTCGTACTACCTGGACACACTATACACACCAACGGCTTTGCCAATTGCTGTTTAATTTCAATCGTAAAATTATTTCAATTAAATTTTCAGAATTGATTTCTTAATCCTTTCGATTAATTTCTTGTAATCTCAATTCCAATGTCACATACTATCACATTTAAGCATATAATAGGTTGCATCACAATTTGCATATCCACAATTCAGCATATACATAAACTCGATTTCACATCTCATAGCTTTAATTCCAATCGAATTTACCAAACACATATAGTTTGTAAGATCAACAATTGATCACATATCATATCAAGCAATACCATTAATTCACCAACCGAACACATATAGTTTGCTGCCCAGTTAAGGACAGTACTGGACAGATTCGAGGGCTGTTCGGATTTCTTTTCTAGATTTTTCTAGGAGTCTCCACATTCACTTTTATAAGTTTTCTATCAAAATAGACATGCCAAAGTTCATTGTGTCAAAATTTCATTCTTAGATTCTTACTAATTATTTTTTTATAATTTTTCAAAGTTGAGTGTTTCAACTAACATAAAAATCTGGCTAGCCTTAAAATTACTGTATTTAAAGTCCTATTACACTTTTATATTCTTAGATCTTTCTCATAACTTACAATTTCCAGCAACATCTCCTTTTAACTAACCATTTTCATGAATTTTAGATTGTACCAAAACAACTACTTCCTCAATTATTTTCATATATTCGAATAGTAGGTGGAGAATGCTACTTACTTTTGATTTTTGCTTGAATTTCTGTAGCCAATTACCATGCCATGCATGCCTCTCTTCTTCTTCACCGAGTTCTCCTCTAACTTCTCTCAATTCTTATGTTTTTCTAGTGTGTGAAAATGTTGGTTACTTAGCTAAGGTAGTTTGGGTAACCGGTTGAGAGGAGGGATACATTAATGAGAATTGACCCATTGTCAATGTCTCAACTAATATGTCTCTAATATGCCTTTAATTATATCATTATTTATCTTTTAAACAAGGGCAATATCAAGAAGACTAGACTTTAGCATGCAACTCTTTCCTTTTTTCTTTAATTCGGTTTGGTCACTTGGCAAATTTGCCAATTTTCTTAAGCTTTTCCTTGGATTCCAATTGAGTCCTTATCATAGCTGTTTTTAATTTAATTATTCGAAATTTCAACTCTAATTAATTTACTAATTATCTAATTAAATTCTCAAAACTTCTAGTCTAATATTTGGGATTCAAATTGAGTCCTTATCATAGCTGTTTTAGCATGCAACAAGAATTCTAGATGTTGAGATTCAAATTTAAATGTACAAATGCTAAAGAAATTGGACTGTTTGAAGGTTCCTCAACATTTGCATCCACTAGTCTCGACTAGTTCAGAAGCCCCAAAAACAATTTAACCATACTCTTCACCAGAACTTCATTTGTTTTCATAAAACAAATATCAAATTTAGAACCAGAAAGCTGAAAACTTTTATTTTCGTTGACCGGCATAACAGTTGAATTTGTCAAAAACTTATATATTTTTTAAGCTAAAATGTTTTTTAAACCATTTATTGTAAGAAACACTATGTTTGAATTTTCATATTACCTATCAAAAAGGCTCCCAAACCAACTGTGTTTGAGTTTGTTTAAAGATGGTGAAAATAATAAAATTTTAAAGATTAAATTAAAAATTATTCATTTTTATTAACTTGATACATCATTAAATTAAGAGGGATTACTAACCTAGTGACCAAAATAGAACAACACAATAACGTGAATAACTTAAACAAAAAAAAATAAAATCGGTGACCAAAACGAAACAATATATTTAAACCTATCAATAAAAAAGAAAAAGAACAGAAAACGAAACAATAGAACAAAATCAAACCTGCAATCTGATCGCCTAAAACTATAATTTATATTATACACCACTTATTATATTATAACATATTTAATAAAATAGTATTTTGAAAGTTCTCGCATATGGGGCAAAACTAAAAATAATAATTTATTTAATCAAAAAATAAATTATTTAATAAAATAATATTTTAAACCAGTTGATTAGAAGTGACGTTTCCAATTATAATTTAGGCGTTGTTCTTCCTCCTTACCCATTCATTTACCATTTTCATACGTAAATGGAGATTTTCTCATCTTCCAGTTAAGGTTTATTTTCTTGTATTATTACTAATATAATTAAACATAATATTAGTGTTTACGATTACAATTATAGTATTGTTTTAATTTTTAGAATATGATATTAATGTTATTGTTTTTGCAGTTGATTTTCTAATTATCGATCACTTAAAATTTAATTTTAGTGATAGGGATAGAAAGGGCCTTGAAAAGAGACCAAATTTTTTATTCTTATAATTTGCACCCCCCCCCCCCCCCGAACTGCGATCCTAGCTCCGTCCCTGTGTGTTCATTAAAAAAATACACTCTTCTGTTATCAAAGCGATCTTGAAGCAGATCTTGGTCGGCCAATCGCCGTGGATTGTGCCCGGAGATGGTTGGCTGTTTCAGGAGCTTCAAGTGGGATTTCAACGAAGGGATTTACGTCCGAGTCAATACTATCACGTTTCAAAGTTCTTCTAGTTCGAATTGAACCCATCGATCCAATCTTGTTTTATAGTTGGGTTTAGGGGTTTAGTGTGTAGTATGTTGTATTTAAGGTTTATGGTTAAAATTTAGAATTTAGGGTTTAAGGTTTATGTTTTAAGGTGTTAGAGTTTTCAGTCAAGATACATTTCTATAGCCTTTCGTACTTTTTTCAGTCAAGGGCTCTTTTCGGGCATTTGAAGTTCCACCCTTCTATTATCATGCTTTAGGAGTCGGGGTTTACAGTCGTATAAATAATTCCAGAGGTAGCTAAATCCTATAAACGAGAATCAAGAATTTCTTTTCTCTAAACCAATCAACTTCTTGATGGAGTATTCAAGCATTTCTCTCCCGGGTTCTGAATGCCAATCATCCATATCAAATCCATGATCTACATTTCCGAACTCATCATGCCCCATATTACAGTCATTAACACCAAAATCGCAATCGACCCTAGGAGTTTGGTTAACATTGGTATCCTTATTCACTCTCCCAACTGCCCTTATTAGTGCCATGATCACCTTTACCATAATCATTGACTGCTACATAATCATATGGATCTAACAGAATAAAATCCTGGTAGAGAGATCAACTGTTGTCTTTTTTTTTTATCGACAACCATATGTTTTTATTCACGTAGTAAAGAAAACATATAGTTTGACGATATCGCACGCCTCATTAAAAACCTCCCTAAACCTATTGGAGGAAAAGAGTACGATGCGATCCGTCGAGTACAAAAAGAAAATCAAGGAATAAACACCAATTCATACTTAGCATGTTACAAAAGCATGCTCCCAAGTAATCCCTCACCGCGTCAATCTTCTATGTAATCGAAATCCTCTCCCATCGCAATATCTGAAAATAGACACATAAATAACGACAGCCCTTGCACACTCGTCCCGGAGCTCAGAAACTCGCCTCACCGTTTACAAGCATGCCACGAAGAGTGACAACCGGTCCACTCCCTCCTTAGCCAAGACATTGGCGAAACCATTCGCCTCTCTAGGCACATAACAAAATTGCAATTCATGGACTGCTTGTTGCGCTTGATCAATCGCCATGAACACCTCCCACAAACGCCATGGTCTCTTTGCCGACCGTGTAACCCAACTCAAAGCCACTTGTGAATCAGATTCGATTAGCACACACTGATTGCGCCAACTGCCCTCCACCACCAAACTTAATGCGAAAGCGATCACCCGAATTTCAGCTTTGTTGGAGTCCATCACCCCTAACGGTCCCGAAAACAACCCCAATATACGACTCTCCCCGTCCCTCATCACTCCTCCAAATCCTGCTGGCCCCGGCTTACCTCTCGCCGCACCATCGACGTTAAATTTCAAAACACCCGTGACCGGTGGCTGCCAAAACACCCCACGCCTCTCCTTTTTGCCCGCCACACTAATCACCTGTGAAGATGGGCATGTCCACCAAGCAGCCTCGGACATTAACTCCCCTTCTACGCCCACCTTAATCCAATAATAGGATCTCAATTTTATCAAAAAACAGATTTCGTCCCTCGTCAATCTTTTACCGCGAAATATACGCTCATTCCTAGCCAACCAAAGTGACCACAACACAGCACTAACACATGCCTCCCATAATCGTTTCATACTACCTTTGAACGGACAATGCAAATGTTCAACAAAAAAATCAGTGAAA